>KK122455.1:1103554-1140359 GCA_000611955.2 Stegodyphus mimosarum | reverse complement strand
AGTAATCTCTATCAATATTGGTAAAGACACCATGCTCGGTGATTCATTAAATTCCTGTGTATTTGTATGCTGGCCAGCAGAGTTTTGATAACTGCATATGAAATTTTAATATTAATTTTTACGGTGTAAATTTTGATTAATTCATCTCGGTGCATATTTGAAATTAACAATATATATATTATAATTCTAAATGCATTATTTTAAGTAGTCACTTGAACACTCCACAGATCTAAAAATTTAAGTTGAAAGATTGTCTTCCTTTAATGCTGCAATAAATATCCTTGTTTATATATATATATTTGATTCAGAGTTTTTTCTTATGATGACTTGTGTGAATGTTTTTAACACCTGTGCTCCTGCTTGGTCTTAGGGGTTGTTCGGGTTAGTTATACACAACGCAATATGAATTTTGGTTTTGATATTATTGTAGGCAAATTATTGTAACAGTTAGTATTTAACATTTAGCACCTAACAACTGGTGCCTTGATATATTGTAACGTAACAACTGGTGCCTTGATATATTGTAACGTAACAAGAATTTTAGCCAAATAATCTCAGACATGCCTCTCGGATCGTAAATCATGAATAGGAACAGGTTACAAGTTTTCGTAGCTCTAAAGAATTTTATTTGTTAGGAAAATAAAGTAAGCTAGTCGGAAGAGTAAAGGATTTTTTTATATTCTTTCCATGTATAAGTTAATTAGTATTAGTTGAAAAGGAACCGATTTGAGAAACATGTCTTCATTATTTTTCTTTTATTCTAGATATAAACTGTTTATTTAAATTTTGTTTTTTTGGAGTAATTAATAGAATCCCGAAACAATGTACATGAATTTATGCTAAAACGCAATATAATAACAAAAGGAACAATCCACATTTCCATGTATTCGTTTTATATACGATAAAAACAAAAATCTTTCTCAGATAACTCAGATAAATTTTTGGATAGAATACGTTTTCCACGTACGTATTGCATTAAAATACAATTGCAATACACAAAGGCATTTTCATTTAAAATAAATAAAATTCACTTGCAATATCTTATTAAAATTCACAAGAGTTTCGAACCGAATAATCTATAGTAAATATGTACTAATTTTATTTAATGTGTGGGTGATTTTTTGCAGTAATCTCTTTGTTAATTTCTTGCAAACGGAATATTTTTACACGAAAGATCTTTACTAATAATAATTAAAAGTAAACTATGAACTTTAAATTAATAGACAATTTATTTCACATATAGATTTGGAAAATGATCTTACAAATATGTTTAATCAAAGATTTATTAATTTAATTTATGCAGTGATTTAAACAGTTATTAGACGTGATAACTAATTATCTCTGATAAATTTAATGTGTCAAAATTCTAATCTTAAATAAAGTGCATAACGCTAACATATATATTACAAAGATTCGGGTCTATATGTTACAATGATTCGGGTCTATATATTACAATTATTCGTCAAATTTTATTTGTGTTTTTTAAAAAAAGTAGTTATTGTTATATTAATAGGATGAACAAGTACTTTTTAATGAAAAAAAGATTACATATTTAATTTGATTGCCGTTTTTTCCTACAAAATATGAAACTCGAATGAAATTTAGTAAGAATAAATCGAAATAAACCTAAATGTTCTATTTAGAAATATTTACATCTTTACCTAATCTGGGCAATGCAAAATATTTTATTTCTTGTTTATGATGAAATAGTGAACATTCCACTTTAGAAAGCACTTTTGATTTAATTAATGATACAACATTTGAAAATGCTGAATACAACCATATAATATTAATATAAATATAAATTTTAGCACAGCGAAATGTACAGAACTATAGACTACAACAGAAATACGCCAAATTTTGTTTTCCGAGGTTAAAAGCAATCTAAATGTAATGAATACATAATATAGAAAATACGTACACTTAAAATATCAAAGTGCATAATTTTAAGCATTTTTATTAATTAACCAACCATTTTATGTTACGAATCTTCACTGTCACTTTTCTCTTCCTGTTTCCCTGCCAGAATGAAAATTTTACATCGCGCGTATTTGAATGATAGTTTGAGACTGCTTTAGTCAGAGCGTGGTGGCTGAACATGGCCTGCTGAAGGCCACATTAATATTTGACATTCTACAATAGCATTCCCATCTTATCGTTACTTTGTTCTTGAAGGTTGTGCTGTCCCCGTGGTATATGTTAGAGCCAACATGCACGTTTAATTATATCTGCGTAGCCTTTGGTTAAGTAAGATTGTAAGGTTTTAGTTAAACTAACCAAGTTTTATTTTAATTTAAATCTTTCTATCTCCTCTCTGTTTCAACTTCCCGTCAGAAGAAGCGCGCGTTTTCAGCTTATGCTAATTTTGAAGTACAGCGAAGTACTATTTAAGCCAGAGGTAGAAACCTCTCAGTGTGAGAGAGCTTCAGTCTCAGATCACGGACACTCTGCTCAACGTTCGCCTGACCAGCTAGCAGTTAAATTTATAAGCCATAGTGCTTACTACGTAATTGCATATTGAAGCAATTTGAAGTGCGCTAGTATTAGTATATCTTGCTACGCACCATTTAGTGAGAGGCCAACTTCCGCGAATTGCTCTGCGAAGCAAAGTTTGATTTAAGCTCTATTTTAGGTTTAGTTTTAAATTTATTTGATTGTTAAGTTCGACCCAAGTGCGGTCTTTTACTTTCTGTATCTCTCCCGAGTTGGGAAGTTTGTAAATAATAGTGATTTAATAAAAGAGGATTTTAAATCCCTTCACGTGCAGTTATTATCCAGCACAGCAGTTACATCAGAACAAAGTTTACATTTTATCAGCTCACTGTTCCAGTTCAGGACTTGAGAAGAAACACCCTGGTAAATATTTCTCAATGTCTGCAAAGAACACGCACAGAATACTCAGTCCTGACAAGATTTACTTAATTTAAAATTCAAACTTTTGAGAAATTCTACTTTCTCGCCATAAATTTTGGCTGGTTGAAAGCACCGGAAGAGTTCAGCTCACTTCAGTTCTCAATAAAAGAGTCTTTTACAGCCTGCATAAGTTCTATTTGCTTATCTAGATATAGTGATAAGTCGCTTAGCTCTACACTGGAATCTTGACTTAGTGTATGCTACCAATGAGATTTTTAAACTTCTACAAAAAATGTAGTTGTGGTGTAATTAGAAAATACGTCCAGCTAGCAACTGAAAAGTAAGGAGCTCAAATCCTATTCACAATACTGCACAATTTTTATTTCTTTTGTGCCTCCCCGAAAAAAAAAGAACTCTTGACCCTCCAAATGGAGCCCGAAATACTACAATTCGTCACCACCAGGATTTGGCGATAGAGGACAACCCTCCCCATTCGCTCTTTAATAAGGCATTATGTATGGTATTTTATCCTTTCTTACCATGCGCCTCCATGGAAGTATGTTTAGCTAGCAATCGAGAGTACCAGCATTTTTCGAATCCCGACAAGAGCATTACACGTTTCTTGTTATTTTAAAACAATGACTCTTCAAGCTAAGCGAATTTTTCAACACGTATAGTGTTTTTCTGCTGTTTAATTCATAAAAATGCTATTTGGGAGCATTTCAGCATGTACATGATTAACTGGTACTGCTTTCCTATGTCTTCGGAGAACATTGGTAAACCAACCTTTACATATAATGAGACATTTGCAATTAAGCATTTGTTACGAATTATTAATTACAAATATTTTATAATTATTTAATTTAAGATCAGAACATCTATTGACCAATCTATGCGGTGAATATCCATAATTTGCAGTTAATTTCGACCAGCTAAGCCGTATGTATACAAGCGTTGCCATCCATTGTCGGGAAAATTGGACATCTATGCTCCTGAGAATCAAACATAGGGTTCTAATATATCTCCTCTATACCTCATAGCAGTCGGAAAGCCTTTATCAACCCACAGAGAAATGTGCAACCGTTAAACATAATACCTGCCCAAACCATTACAGCTCCATCCCCATAATGATTCTTCTCCTGATGAAGAAGGGGCGGTATCGTGTTCCAGGCTTTCTCCATGTATAGGTTTGCCGAGAATCATTGTCCAGGCTGAATCTCGACTCATGTGTAAAACAGACGGGAGTCCGCTGATGTCTGGTCTAAGGCAATATGTTAAACGCGCTGTTCTTGTGTGCTGCGGTGAACGGGTTGAAAACAGCAGAACTTCTGGCATATCTTCTGAAGCCTTCGGGTAAGTGTAGATAATTTAACTCGAGTTAAATTTGCAGCATACAGCTCACGTGAGAGCTGTGAAGCTGCAGTAGTTTTGTGTAGCAGCCCTGAAAATGCCAAATAACGATTTTCATTCGTCCTTGTGTATCTCAGGCGACATTGTTCGGGTCCTCTTGGTGATTCCAGCGTTCTGAAACTGTTTCCGAAACCTGAAGGTGACACCAGGTGTTACACTGAGCTTTTGCAGCCATTTTTGTTTCTGATTGGCGTACCTACAATCTATCGACAATTCTCCACCTCCATCATTCATATGTTTGTAGTTAATCATTTTACTTACACAGTACAAAATCATTTTACTTACACAGTTTGTAGTTACACAGTACAAAAATATACTGAACTTTTGCGAGAACATACGAATGTCGTAAAGGAGTACGAATACACAAATCAACGAAAATCCTTCGTGTGCTCATATCCCTTCCATAATCTCATTCCGCAGACACGCATGTTGCATGATACAAATATTTGTCTGATTCTTCTTATTGTACATTTGTTTCAATACAAATATTTGCATTAGTCTTCGTGTTGTACCTTTGGCTCAATACCTTTGGTGAAATAGACTTTTCTCTTATTCATATATATATCTCAAATTCTCAAAATTTTGCACAAGAATGTATTTGTTTGACACTATATTTAGTTATAATCTTGATATTTTATACATAATACATAAATGATAAACGCATACATATGTAACATTTACCTCATTTAGAAAATTATACTACTGCACTCTCAGGCAAAGTTTACTGAGTGAATGAGATGAATTGTTACCAGGTGAATAATGAATATAATTATGTTTCACCATTCCACTGCTTAAGACTATTCCCTCTTATATGTATGCAACCACCCACAAAAGAACTACTAAACTATGCACTTAGAAAAGCTATCCGGAGAACTTTCAAGAATTCAACCTTAGGTATCCCAAATGATGAAAGCGCCATCCTTTTTTTTCCAAATGTTATTTGTGAAATCGGATGAAATTGTATTGCTCGCACCATTTGCGGAAAACATTTGTCTTTTTTACGCTGCTGAATTGGAGCTAGCATTGGAAATAACTGGAACTAAATCATGTTCAAGAAATGTAGCAGGCAGACGCTTACCAAGTTGGCGGAAGAAAATAGGAAATGCAAGAAATACCCTGGAGTATCTTCACGTTTATGTGTATTTTTTTAGTTCCAGGTTTTACCAAAGAAAAAGGAAAACGGCATTCTTTCTAAAATGGATGGCAAACAGAAATTTATTTTCCCCTTTACAAATTTCCCATAAAGCATAAGTTTCCAAATTTTATCTGACGTTATTATTTATTGTTTATAATCAGTGTTCAGGTTTTAGAAAAACCGGTCAATCCTAGATTATCCAGATTCTAAAAAAATATTAATTAACATTTCATCATAACATCGTTTGCGATTTTTATTAAAAGTGAAAAATTCTGATTTTTCATTCAATGAAAATTTTGATTATTTTTGGAACGTTATGTTATTCTGAATACATTGAGAACTTCAAACTTTCAAATTTTCATTTTTAAGATTTATGCTTTTTAGTTTACTTAAGACACATGAAGGTAAAAGTTTGTACCAACGTACGCTTCAATCGATATCGTTCAAGATCGGCTTCAGCTTGTTGGAATTCTTTAAAACTGTACAGTGTTTCAAATTCATAATTATTTGAAAATATTATTTTCGAGAGATATTTACAATCCGTTAATTTTTACATAACGCAGAATTTGATACCGTTGTTAAGTTATTCAAATGCACATGTACACTCTGCACAAAACTTTGCGACAGTTCTATATCTCCCATTCTACTGGGCGATTGAAGAAATTGCATTTTTATTGTCTCGAAAGCGCGACGTGGTATGTGTATATTTATTAGATTTATATATAGCGTTGTTCTAGCATAGGTATTCTGACACAAATTTGACGTTTCATGACATGAGGTATCTATTTATTATTTCATATTTCCATTCTATGGCTGAAATTAAACCTAAATATTATAGTTTCAAAACGTTGATGAGAAACCTACCGAGAAATTAAAAAAATTATTTTGACGGACATATTTTTTCAGCTTGCGTCAAGAATAATTCACTTGGCAAAATTCTTAACTATTCTACAGCGGCAGAACAGGTGCGTCGTTCATCTTTCGAATAATTGTAGCAAAGTACGTAAACCACATCTGTCAATATTAGAAGTTATAACAAATAATGGCAAATTACAAAACGTGCCTATATATAAATTCAGATACATCTAATTAAATTCTAAATAAAATCTCTTATTGTTTGCAAGCATGCGTAGAAATACATCTACGTATTGCTTATGGTAAAACGTTTATAGGTTATAATTAAAAAATATTTTTGAAACATTTATAAAAATTACTAAAAAATACAAATTTAAAACATAAATCAGAAAAAATCAGCTAATTGTATTTGGACAGAATTTAAATTTCGAATTGTGAAAGAAGGAATCAAGCAAGTTAAACGAAAGGAAAATATATTTAAACTATACGTACCAAATTCAATTAACACTGACGAGCTAAAATTTTGAGAGCTAGTTTTTTAAAAATTACTCGTGCGATTTTTATGAAACTTGACAGTTTGGCATAATCTGAATGGTAGGATCGAAATATGTGAAAAAACAGGCATGTCATTTTAAAAAAAGTCAAAATACCTATGTTATATGAATTGCTATATATAAGCATGTACTACACTTATGTTGCCCTTGCGAGACATTGTAAAACACAAGTTACATCTCGTCAATCGGCCCAATCAAACGGGAGGTATATTGCACAACTTCCCCCTTTTTCTTAGCCGAAAGGCGTTAGCCAAAAAGGCTATTAATTTCGTTTGGGCATTTTGCGTTGATTCACTGCAAATGTCGGATCAATTGTCAGATTGTTTCCATCAAATATTAGAGCCCTGCATTATATTGAAAGAAATTAAATAATGAATAGTCTGCATAAATTTATGTATGTTTCTCGCATTGTGATAAAACCACGGTATCTACAGACATCCAGTTTTAAATAAGGTACGTCTCTATCCGAATATAGTCATCTGAAAGCCCGAATTAAGAATTTGTTTTATTATCGATTTCCTATTTTGTAAAGCATTTGTGAGTTTTTGATTATGAAATTCGACGATTTCATAGCGACACTGTACGTAAGTAACACTGTACCGAAAAAAAAATTGTCTACATGACGCGAGACTGTGTATCGGAAAATTTTATCATTATTAAAACTTTAAAATATTATTATTAAAACTTTTAAAAAATTATTTTTAAAACTTTTAAAATATTTTTTTTTTTATTATTAAAACTTTTAAATATTTTGTGATCTTGCTGTTGAACTGAATTTTATGGTTTAAGCGCGAAGAACATGATATAAAATAAATAAATGAAACACACAATACGTTAAAAAAAGCCCTTTTGGGCGTAATATAAAATGTGAAATCCCTCAGATTTTTTAAAATTATTTTATTTTATTTTATTTATTTGTTTATTTATTTGTGAAATGTATACTGAATAAAGAAAAGAAGAACGAATAAGAATACCGCAAACGATTCTTCTCCACACTCACTGATTCCATGTCATTTATCTGCGCATTTTTTAATCGTGTCTATTAACCCAATGTGCCATACGCACTATGTATGATTAATACTATATTTCGGATTTTAATATTTTCCACAGTCAGTTTTAGCGCCTGAACAACTAGTGTTTCTGCAAAGATGTTTATTCGACAGGGAAGTTATAATACAGGCAGGAAACTTCTGAAGCAAAACAAGTTCTATCTTAACTGACAGTTCTTCCATGTTTAAAACATGTGGAGCGTTTCTTTATACTAGAATATTTGCAGGTGTCACAGATACTTAAAATGACATTACCCTCTTTTTCTTCGGTTTTTTTTTGTTCCGTTCCTTTATCATCCTTTCTATTTCGGACTTCGTTTACTAATTCATACAATTAGTTCGATCTTCTTGATTGACCTGTTTATTTTTTCAATAATTTATGTCTGTAGCTCCCTAGCAAAATTGTTATTACAAACTCCTCTATTGTTCTAGGGAAAAAGAGAGGAATCTTTTTTTTCTCTTATTTGCTTATCTATTTGTTTAGCTGATTATGTCAAACAAAAAATGGCTATGTGGCTGAGATGTAGGGCATTATAGATAGGAAAAACACAATAGAAATCTTGCAGTCATTCCATATTCAGGGTTCTCATGAAGATCGAACTTCCAATATTATGTAGTCTCATTCACTCTGCAAATCGTGAGCCATTGCTGATCTAAGAAATGATGGTCAATAAGGAAAACATGTTATTACCAAACGTCGAACCAGTCAATTCCATATACTAAGGAAGAGTCAATGTGCTTAAAATATTTCTACTATTTAATTTTTTTTCTCAATGTATTTGCCATATATAGTTTAAACGTCAACTAAACATATATTCTTCTATTAATCTCAGCCACAGGAATCTTATAAGTGAACAATCATTATGTACTATCCTAAATCTTATAAAATGTGGCATAAAATTTCGTATAAGAAATATTTTTAAATATTTTTGTTGGTTACTTTCATTTACCGCTGAGATTTAAAATCCATTCATAATACAATCAAATTACAACTTTCTATGCATCTGTGTATGTAAAATTAGAAAGAATAATTAATAAGTTTTAATAATTAGATTAATAAAAAAAGAATTATGTAAAATTCAGAACATTTTTACTTTATATATATTTTCGCAGCGTTTTACATAATCTGTCATCGCATTTTAACCGTTACATTTCAAAATATTCAACCATTTTTATTAATTTACATAGTATCAGTTTAAAATCAGGCAATATTAGCAGCAAGATATTACTAAGTGATTTGAAATTACATACAGTGATTCAGTCAGAGTATAAAAATGGCATCTTATTCAGAGCAAAGTTATACTTAACGGATGCATTTGCACAACAAATTTGCACAACAAGTTGAAGTTAAGGAGATATAAAACATATTAAGAATGTTATTTAAAAAAAACGTTTTGTTCATGTTACATGAATGGTAAATTGAAAACAGCACACCTTCAAAGAATAGTAATTAATGCTACACAAAAAATGACCGATTTCGGTTTTTTCGATTGTGGATTATAAAGCACTGACGCTTTGGTTCATCAGCTCACTCTCAAACAAACACTAAAATATTCATTCGTTTTGTCATATTTTGGAAACACTGCAAAGATATAAAACTAGTCTGCAAATTAAAAACAAGTACCCGAAAAGGGCAAATGTTCTTTAAGATATGTGCTGTTTCGGTTTCTTAGAACTATGAAATGTATAGGAAAATGTAAAGCTGTAAACAGAGACAGAGCTTCTGACATTCACGTAGCTCAGATAGACCTTTCCCAGCTCTATATAACAGATACTCTCCGGGCCTTTGCATTCTTTCGCCGCCGATTGGTTTAAAATTACTCGCCGGTAGTTCAGCCAGGTTTATTGCTCGTGCAGTCTTGGACACAAGTAGTGATTTATTTGCAGCACAGGTCGTGCCTTTGCTATTAAATGTGTTGTTTTGGCAAAAAGGTTTTTTTAAACTCTCTGTCATACCATTTGCAGACATAGCAATAACTCACTGCTTGTCTGGTAGATTTGTAGGACTCAGATTCAAGTATCAGGTCAGGTATAATTTAACAAATTTTCAATACTGTTTGTTCAATAATTGGTATTGAATTATATTCACAGGTATATTGGCTGCTCCAAAAACTAAACATCTAACAGAAGTTGCTATTCTAATCAAGATAGCAGAAGTCAAATAAGAAAGTCACTGCAATGCGACTTTAAAGCTTACTCTTTATGACAGAAACTGGCTGGCAAGAATAATTTGCAGCTGTACTGAAGTGCTATCTAAAACTGTTAATCTATATTACCATCGCGTCTAATCTTTTTCTGAAAGAATGTCTACATCTCTAGAAACCTCTAAATGCAAAAACGTTACCGCATACTGTGCAAACTTTAACCTACAGCTCTCAGCTAGATGCAACATCGAAATTCTTCAAAATCTCTAGTACTACTCCGATTTCAGGAACGAATGATTTCTGCTTTCAAATCTTAGGAAGAAAAGCAAAAAACTAAGAGCTAAATTCGAATCGATACAAGAAATAGTGTATTCAGCTTAATCTGAAGGTAGGAAGTTCGTGCATTCTTTGAAAGCGTCACTAATGTTTGACAATTTTATTTTCTGTTGTTGATATTGCTTTGATAAAGATAAAGTTAAATTTTGCCAATGAAATTTACTCTTAAAAAATTATTATTGTTGATATTGTTCGCGGTTTTCCAGCTCATTCCAGGAACAGATAATTCAAGAGACCTTTAACAGAAATTTTATAAATAAAGTAACTGCAGGTATATAAAATTAAAGCTCTTTTAGCAGCAGTTTAGTTTACTTCAATTTTTTAAACTCTTCTTAGCGTTTCCGACTGATTTTTTAGATTATTGGTAAAGGTAAATTTAAAATAAATCAAACCATTTATAATTTTACTAAAGTATTCAAGCTATCTTAATTTAGATAACAGATATGAAAATGATATCTTCAGTTTAGGATGAATCATTTATTACTTTTTTTTTCGATAAATGATAATGTGACTTTAAAATGCCTCTAAAATGTAAATGAATCTACAGTATTTTTATAAATATCATAGTATCTTAATTATTTTATTTAGAATGCTAGTTTTGATATATTAATATTAAATTGAGACATAAATATCATTGTTGATAATCCTTTAAAACCTAAAGCATTATCATTATTTCAGAGAAATTAAATCTACATAAAGGATTTTCGCAATTTAATTAGGAACGACATTTTGTCATGTGTAAAATATAACGCTGCAGGTTCAGTTACTAAGTATTTTTTATTCTAAGCTCTCAGTAATCTATTTCATAAATTTTCCACATCAAAGCGATGGTGTTTTTAATTAGGCTATTTCATTTTTAAAATATGTAGAATCAGAAAGAAGTAACTGACATCTTTTTAAATAGCTAGCAATATTTCTTCAATTTCATACAAATATTAAAAACTGTAAGCGGCATAGAAAGCATGTCTGTAATTTGGTGTTGTAAAGATGTGTAAATGTTTTAATCCTTTTTGAGAGTATTTTTATTTCACCAATTGTTTTGCATTGTTTTATTATTTAAATTACTTATACTTTGTATTGTTTTATTTGTTTATTTTGTTCATTGATTACTTGCAGGGTGAAAAGTTTTTACTTTATTTTCAGTTGAATCCCATTTGTGATCACATATCTTGCATTTAATGTTTATGTGTTGCATAGAGTAATAGATCTTTTAATACTGAGTATAAGGGCGTTGGAGTGGTAAAAATAGCTCAATTATATGGCGATATATGTAGGTAGTGTCTTTCCTAAGGGGTCTTGGCTGCCAATTTCTGGTCGACTTTACGTCTTTCTGGAAGAATTAAGACAACACATTTTCGAGGCCCTGCAAGCGATGCTTGTAAATGATTCTAGTGACCATGTCACAAAATATAAATATGGGTCGGAGAGTTAGTAAGTTCTATTTATAAGCTGGAAGATTTAACAGTTATCTGAGTTACAACTTGGACTTAACCTAAAATGATTAATGATTTATTTCGTCTACTAAGGAGTAACTGCTTACTACCTGCGTTCTCGTTGAGTTATTTTCACATATTATTTTGCTAGGTGCTCTATTTATTGTGCTTATTCTCATAATAAATCCTTTATTTTTTCCTGTTTATCTTCACGTTTGGGTATCTTCTGGTCCATGGTCTGATACCGTAACTTCTCCGGTATCCGAATTCAAACCCTTCAGAACCGCAGTTAAGTCAATAAATACTATCATGTCTGAACGTCGCCTATCTACGTAGAAGTTAAAAGTGTCTCTCAGGATAATTGTAAATGTATCGAGAAGAAACGTTTCCTGAATTATTTTTTCAGAGGTTTAAGAGCACGAACAAATAATATGCATATCGGAATTCTATATAACCAACAGAATACGTAAATATTGAATTTATTAATATTAAAATAAAAATATATATTTTTTTACAGATTTCGCTCAAGTGTTATAATGATGTATTACAACACTGATCTTTATTTACTACGAAAGATTTTCTGAAACGGAAAGTACATTGTTATTTACACACAAATTGACGTTCACATTGACAATATATCAATATCACGTCAATTCACAAATTGACGTGATACAACCGTAAAGCTCACTTTAAATGTCATCATACATTTTATCTTAAAACGATTTCGATAATTTAGTTGTATAATGAATTTTACTAGTATTGTTTTTTATAATTTTTTTGAAAATATACAAAACGTTTAATTTGTAATTTATTATTATTTTTTATTTATTTTAGATGTAATTATTTTAATTTAGTTTAATTTAAATTTATTTGGTTTTAAATTTATATACTTAAGTTGAATATATATATATATATACATAAATTTAATTTAAATTTTGCATTGAATATCAGTTTTAAGCATTTAATGTAACTTTGTTTTGAAAAATGATTTTATTTATAGTTTTCATCCTCTATCTGGCTATTATCTATCTACGTATGTGTGTGACTAGGTTTCAGAAATGCTTTATGTCTTATTCAATAAAAAGAAGACTGAGTTGTTATCGGATAACATAAAAACACACGTCTTACGGTAATTTCTTAAGGTGTAGAGTAATTAGGATTATTTTGAAACAGGAGATGTGAACAATGAGCAATGTCAATGCCCTTGCCAGGACTCGAACCACGGACCTCTCGAATATGCGCTGATCACTACACTACGAAGGCATGATAAGTAGTCGGAAGAAATACCTCATAAATGTATACGCGGAGAGTTAAATTATTGGATAATGAATTTCACATGTTTAAAGATTTTTTTCTTTCGTATTAAATTCTATTGTTATTTTTAATGTTTTTACTTACAATTATAAAAATGTGTCCTTATGAAGTCAGCATACACATATTAGATAAAGTGCGCCAATATGAAATTAATATACGCCTATTAGAATAATGCAAAAGAGAGAGAGATGAGGATATAAGATATACTGTAGCGGATATTAGGGAAAGTGATAAAATGTTACCGCCGTCTCGAACTATTTATTCGATCAAAGTCATACAGCCACTCAGATGGAGTTCCTTTAAGAGTTCAATCACCCTATCTACTACCCCGTCATGCTATTCTTATATTGCTGTAGAAGTTTAGAGGAGAAAGTCTTGCTATTGACATAAAGTTACTAAGTCTTTTCACGATCTGGAGATATGAAATTATCATCTCTTCTTCAGACATTTCTCTTTCAGACTTTTGTCTCGCTTAGTCTCCTTCTCAGAAGTTAGTAAAGTAAAGAATAAAACCAGGAAAATTGAATGGTCTGGAACTGAAGCAACATCAAGAGATTGTGAAAAAATTTGGAGGAAATGCTACAGTAAATATTGCTGAGTTCCTGAATGCATACCAGTAAAAAATCAAGTTTTTTGTAAATATGATTATCTTTCATTGATAGTTAAGTCAAGAAAAAAAATGTCTTCTGCTTTTATGATTAGTCTTGAGGAAGTAATCATTAATGATCACTAATAATTTTGAAATTTCTACGCATTTTAAGGCTTATATAATTAATGGCCTTTGTAGATATACAATGCTAAATATTTCAATGAAATTGTTTTTTCTTAATTAATGAACTTTCATGTTAAAGCTGTTAGTGTTTAATCATTTAAACACAAAAAGCATAGATTTTTTTCTTACATTCATTTAGCAGATTTTTCTTACATCTCAAACTATTATTTCTCCCTCTCTCTCTCTATTATATATATATATAAGCGAAATACTACTGACTCATCACAAGATCTCCGAAACTACACACCCGATTGACTTGAAACTTTCCATAGTTACTCATTCCACGATGTAGAGGCGCACTAAGAACGGATATTTGTATATATATATGGGTGTGTGTGCTTTTTTTATTACGTGCTCCGCCATTAGGCATTGCACGAAGAGAGAAGGATGCCCCGTGAAAGACTTCTCTTAAAATTACTCATACCCACTTTACACCTAGGGAAAGTCACGAAAGCGCCCATGCAGCCAGCCCGTTCGTTGGAGCTTGAACCCCAAACAGAACTACCAGTCCTCAGCGGCGTTTACCACACTGCTGCTGGGATGGCCGTGAATATTTGCTTAACGTACTGAATGTAATCTCAAAACCTTTTTTTTTCTCCTTCTCTTGCCTTTTCGGCATTGACCACTCCTAAGGCCGGAAGTGGTGGCCATTTATTATACAGGTGTCCGCCGTTACCTCCCATGAAGCGACAGATAATTTACATCCATGCCTTCTCCGCGATTCAAACCTGGGCCCTTCGGTATCGCAGTAGGCTACCCTACCACTATAACGTCTGGGCGGCGTAATCTCAAACTTATTGGTTACTGTTTGGAAAGCATAAAGATACTGACCATAAAACTTTAAATAACATATCGTTTAAAATAATACTATTTTATTTATTTATGTATATTATTATAACATTTCTAATAAAAAAACATTGTTTTTGTTGACGTTAAAAAGATTTTTTGAGGTGGTTATTACTTTCACTTTGCGATTAAGTCAGTTCCAACAAAAAAGGACGCTCTTGCCAGTCGACAACGCGTAAGATTTTTAATTTATCTTCACTGTTTTAAAACGTGCTTTACAGCTTACAATTGTGTTAATTATTTGAAAATTACTTGGTGTTCTAAGCAATGTTTATCAAAACATGACATTTGTAACATTGGGTGCTACGAATAAAAGGTGCTTTTACCACCATAGGACTATTTGCTCCGAATCTCACCATTGCGTAGTCTCACTTTTGTCTCCATATCACTTTTCGAATAAATAGTTGCTACAAAATGTTATTGTCATGTATTTTTTTTATGGTAAAGTACAGAAAATACAAATAAACTGCAAGGCCATACTTAAAATTCTATCGCGAATTCTAAAGATAGTCTCCTTTTAAAAATTTTGTAACTTGGCTGCTGAAAGTGGTGTTTAGTAAATAAAGTTAAAGAGACAAACTAGTTGTGTCAATTATCTTACCGTCTTTTTCTGAAAAAGAGACATCCTCCGAAAATAAGCCCTATCGTGATTTTCGGAACTTTTTGTAAAATAAGACATCCTCCGAAAATAAGCCCTATCATGATTTTCGGAACTTTTTGTAAAATAAGACATGCCCCGAAAAAAAACTTTAGTTAAAATAATGTGGCAAAAAGAATTCGTTAAAAAATGCTGTTGATTTATTAAGTAATAATATGTTTAGCTTTCCTAATACTCGTATTAGAGAGAAATGTTTGAAAGAAAATATTCCGAGAAATTAATTGTTTACCTCTACAATTCGTTTCAAATTAATTCTTGGAATTTATCTTAAAAATACAACATAAGGCAGCAATCTACATTGAGCGACAGTGCAGGTATACAACGTTCATTCATTTCAGTCTTGTAAGTCTGATTATTTCCTCATACGTAATATTATTTAAAAATAAAGTGAATAATTTTTAACCCCAGTTAAAATGAGTACAAAACGAAAGAGCTATTCCGTTGAGTACAAAAAGGGAATCGTGGAAGACTCCAGGGATGTAAATCTTGTAGCATTCTGTAAAGAGAAGATGCTGGATCTCCGTATGGTTCGTAAATGGCGTGCAGACTACGATTACCTGTATCAACTGGTGGACCAAGGAAATGAGAAAAAACGCAGAGTTGAATCAGGTCGGCAGCCGTTATTTTCTGAGTTGGAAGATTGCATCTGGGAATGGATTGCAGGCAGGAGAGCAATGGCTTTGGTTGTGCGCAGGGCTGATATTCAAAAATTTGCCCTTGAAACAGCAATTGAATTTGATATATCCATAGAAGAATTTAAAGCATCGTCACACTGGCTAGACAACTTCCTTAAACGATATGAACTGTCTCTAAGGAGATCAACAACATTGTTTAACCTGGAAGACAATGAAGTTGTTAAGCGTGCACTTGAGTTTAAGCTTTTTATTGATGGCATCGATTTTTCAAAATACCAACTGTCCAACATAATTGCTATGGATGAGACCGGGGTATTTCTAGACCAAGGAGTCCAAACGGCAGTTCACCACAAGGCTTCTTTGTCAATTTGCGTTCCTTCTACCGGTTACGATAGTGCACGTGTTACCTGTATTTTGGCGATGCGTCTAGATGGCAAGAAAGTATCGCCATTTTTAATCACTAAAGGTAAAAAAAACAGATTCAACGTGTTTCAGGAATTTATGTCATTGAAAGTGAAAACGCCTGGTGCACCCAAGCAGTTATAAGAACGTGGGTTGCTTTTATGCTGCTACCACTGTTGAGGGGTCAGAATAGAGGTTTACTAGTTTGGGATTCAGACAGACGTGAAAAACTTTCTTGCTGAGAGGAAGATTGACCAAATAATGATTCCGGCAGGAATGACTGGTTACCTCCAGACACTTGACATTGCAATCATTTGCGGATAGAAATAAATGAATATATTGAAAACAGAATGGTGAGAAATCATCGAGGTAATTTTGTAAAACCAGTCTTACAAGAAGTTGTGAATTAGGTAAAAACTTCATGGGACAAAATAACTGATAGTGACGTTTCCAATGCACTACGAACACGCTACTTAGACAAGAAGTATTCATTTAACGATAGCTATATCGCAATACATGAGAGATTCGGACCAATGATTCAACAGGAAATGGATTTGGAAGAAAATCAGAATATAATTCAGAATTTTATTTATGACGATGTTCCAGAAGAAGATGACATGACTGTAATTGAATAAATTTAAATTTCTGTATTCTGTGTAAAATAAATATTAAACAAAATATATAAATATACTTTTATTTTTGCCCTCCCCCTAAAATAAGCCCTAGCGCGTATTTTGGACCAAAAAAGAAAGTAAGACAGTGTCTTATTTTCGGAAAAAGACGTTATTAAGAAATCTGAACGTTGATATAATAAAGTGAGGGAAGTCAGAAGAAAATGTTGCCTATCAATAGAATAAGGGGGGTGCCACGACATCCGTGGGGCTACATGGGAGCACTTATAGTTTATATTTTCTACTGTACAGGAGAACAGAATAATTAAAACAAATACTAGTTAACAGGAATGAGTCCAAGAACAGAGATAAACTGTAAGCTCAGCGAGAGCATAAAAAACCTTAATAACGCTTTGGCCCGGCATTAAAATGTATATCATTTCATATTTTGTTACAATCATGTTTTAACATGTTTGTTACAATCACTTTTTGTGTACGGTGTCGCCCACATTTAGAATAAAAATTTTATGATATCATATAAATTGTAAGCTTGTTTACTTTATTTTAGTTTGTAAATTTTTTTCAACGGTAATATTTATTTATATTATCATGATATTTGTCTGTTTACACACGTTGTTTCTTGTTCCAGTAATTTCACTATTACTAAAACATCAAATTAATTATTCGAAACAGGTCTTTGGGGGATAAGACACAAGATGTGAACGCTGGAAGTATATAGGTGCGATTAACTGGTTATTTTAATTTAAAACATTACTTGATTCGTTAGAGAATCGCTAGCTTACAAGTTTAGTATAAAATGGCAACGATGTTTTCCGATCAGGTTTTAAGTTCCTGTTATAGCTTACCAAATTATAAATGATTAAGAAATTAGAATTTTCAGTTGTATGATTAAAAATAGAAATCATTCATCTTACTAAAGAAATACATGTATACATGTGCTCAAACTATAATTATTATGCTTAAAAAAGTTATTATAATCCTTAAATTAAAATGTTTATGATATTGTTACGAATTTTGTACTTAATTAGCTATTTTTAGTAGAATTATAAATAAAATTGTTTCATTTCTCCGCGCAACGCGGCGCGTTATAAATTTTAAGAGAAATCTAGCCAGAAAGTAAAAATATAAGAGGACGCGCGTTTAACATTGAATCTCTTTTATTTGCATTGGAACTGAAAAAATGTAATTGACTACTGTGCTACCTATAACCGTAATTCCATCGTCTTGTTGATTTCCAGAGATCTCGAGAAACAGAAATTACTAGAAATTTCTCGCGGCCAATTAAAAAGCTATAAAAACATCTCAGCTCAGTTGTTTTGTTAGCTGCTGTTGTTATTATTTGCCAATTCAGCGTAAGATCGGATTAGCTTTGCGTTGCTTTCTATAACTACTTATTATATTGCCTGATATTCTGAACACTTGTACGAATATCTCTGAGGAAAATTCCAGCATTCTATTATATTTCTTTTGAGAAGAATATTTTTTTAACCTTTTGTTGGATTTGTGCACTCAATCTGTCAGAAACTCGTACGCAAGCAACAATATTTTTGTTCAATATATTTTTACTTGATTTCATATACATTTCCTAAGGTCATGAATAGCACGGCTGAACGAATTACTTAATAAATACGAAGCTCGTTCTTTGATAAGCATCTGCAACCTGGACAACATTTCTATTATCTCTAGAGCGTCCATCACCGGAGTCTGCTATTGTCTCGTCCAGTTACTAAATGACCGTAACAGGCGATCTATGTCCCATTGACCATCACTGGGTACGATCTCTCTCTCTCTCTCTCTCTGTAACATTCTTTGCTGGTTTCGCCTTCAGGGTAAGAATGTCCAAATATTCCTCACTGACTATTGGATGGATATTGAATCGTTGGTTCTTCTTTTCATCGATCTAAGAACTTTTTCTATTACGCCCTGCGGGAAGCGAAGGAGGGTGGATACAAAGGAAAGGAGACAGTTTTCCAATATTTTTAGGTTTTTTGTGTAAGGAAAAAAAAAGCTACTTTTTTGTTGTAACTGATAAATTGCATTTCAGAAGCTAGCATAAGAAGAAAATATTTTATTACTGATACTTAAGGAGTATTAGGTCAGAAATGCAATCAGAATATCTGGAAC
This sequence comes from Stegodyphus mimosarum, assembly GCA_000611955.2. Lineage (NCBI taxonomy): Eukaryota > Metazoa > Arthropoda > Arachnida > Araneae > Eresidae > Stegodyphus > Stegodyphus mimosarum. The sequence continues at coordinate 1,121,207 of KK122455.1, read as the reverse complement.
TTCCTAGCAGCTGGTTTAGAAACGTAACGCTGAATAAAAGTATGATGACTTCTCCCTGTTTGGTAACATCTCAATACACTGAATAATTTAAAAACAAAATATGTTCACTAAGAAAAATAGCAACGAAAATCCTACATACCTAATCAATAACTGCCTGGATTGCGAGTTAACTATTCAAATTTATTTGGCCTCCATTTTTGTTTCTGAATCAGCTAATTTGGTAATGAAATATTTTCCACAATTTTTTAACTCCAAATCACTGTTCGAAACAATGATTATGCGACTTCTTAAGTTAATTTTGCTTTCTCGAAGCTTTTAATTAGCATTGTTTCCTAGTCAGTGATCTTAAAATAGTTATAATTAACCCTTCCTTTGATGACAGATGATCATAAGATTATTGATTTTCTCAACTGGCATATTGCAAAGCAGCGAAAAAGAAAATAGTAGAATATTCAATTGTATAAAAACAACATAAGCTGCTAATTCTTTGTTTAGAAGTGATGATATTAAACGTGTAGTAGAGGCATTAGAATTTTTGATGCTGAGAGACGAGAAAAGTGAGCAGTGCCCTCGCCGGGATTCGAACCTCGGACCTCTCGAATACTTTCCGAGTGTGCTGACCATTACCCCACGAAGGCATGCTCAGAAGGCAGGATAATTACTTTAAATAATTCCCCTTTTGAAAGGCAGCTAGAAATTAGGGGACCCATTCTCCAAATCCTGTGGTGGAGAATAATCATCCATCAACGTTTTTAGTTCGAACGACATTGTAGAGGCATTAGATTATTTTGAAGCAGGAACCATGAAAAAGGAGCAATGCTCTCTCCAGGATTCGAACCTTGGACTTCTCGAATACGAGCAGAGCATGCTGAGGAAAAATACCTTATATAATACCCGTTTTAAAAGGCGGTTGAGGATTAGGAGACCCAGTCGCCAAAACTTGGTGGTGGAGAAACATCATCCACCACCTTTTTTAGTACGGGGGCCACTATAGAGACTTTTTTGAAGCAGGAGATATGTAATGTGCAATGCCCTCGCAGGGATTCGAATACCCTCTCGAATACGCGCCTAGCGCGTTGACCTTTACACCACGAAGGTATGCTAAGAAGGCGGGATAAATACCTTATAGTGCAATGTATCAAAAGTATCTTAAAATTTGGCACATAAACACATATTTTTGAATCAGTTATGAATGTTATTTACATCACACAAATTTCATTTTAATTCTTATTCTATGAATTTAACATAATGATCAATGTTTGTTAAACAACAGCTAACGACTCGCAATTGTTCAACAAAAGGACTGGTAAAAATCAAAAATCAAATCTAAACTGGTGTCAGTACAAATTTATTAGAGATTTTGAAAACGTTTCGGCTCGAAAGTAACAGTAACCTTTGAATTTACATTTTCAAAGCAAATTTTAAGCAACAGATTGATTAAGATGTAAATAAGGACATAATGGAGTCTCGTAATTGTTATTTAAATCTTAAAACATAATATTCAAATTTAATTCAAATTCCTTACCTACTGATGATTTGGTACACTCATACCTACGTATATATTTTAGTCAAAAATTTAGTTAAATAACTAAGTCAAAAATTTAAATTAATTGTTTAGAAATGAATTATAATTTAGAGCTTACTAGAGCTTTATGTCGCAGTTTTATGTGTGTTTATGAAAATGATATACGACTATTTATTAATTTTAGATCAAGTCTTAGGTAAAACTTTCATTTCTTAACAGTGTTCTATATTCTCCAAATATGAAGCATTTTTTCTCGTAGTAGCCTCAATGGTCTTCTTAAAAATACAAGATTAAAGTTATCCACCTGACCTGCAAATAAAATTCAGCCGCAAAATTCAACCTCAGCTGTAAAATCTAACAAAATTTAAAAGTGGCAATATAGAATTTGACATACAAAATGCGCATGCTGTTACATTACATGTGCTTCCAATTTTAAAATGTTCGAGGAAATTTCTTATAGAACATATCCGCTTAAAATGTAAAACGTTATTATATTGTCATCTTAGAAGTAATTCCCTGGAGCGCACATATTTCTTCTAGCGCATTTGACATCCTCTTGAAATTGGAAAAATTATATTTTGGTATTTGGTATAGAATGGCCATCGCATTATTTTTGATGGTTTGAATTATCTATAAAAGTTAACCTCGCACAGCCATCTTAAGGAAATCGAACGGGGATCAGACGGTAAAAAATCTGTCATATAACTGGACAGAAATACATTTATATCGAAAGAAAACGAATTCTCTTAATTGAATTGGAATTTGACAAAAACCTGACATCTCACTTATGATCGAAAGATGCTTTAACCCCCCTCTAAATCTATCCTGAACTGCGTTGTTACGGATAACGAACTACGTTGTCATGGATAATGAAGTACATGTTAACATCTCATGGTTGCTTGATTGAAGTATTGAAATATTCATGCACAATAACATATCCATTAACGTTTTGAGCAATGGGTTACAAATGGGCAAGGATCTGCTAAATACATGAAGTACACGAAAGTAAAATCTTACCAGCGTATACTTTATTTGAGCAGTAGCTCTTTCAGGGATTCAACGACATAGCTTTCTTCATCCGAAACTACAAATACCACTGATTGACTAAATTGCAAGAGCATACCAGAAACTGACTATAACGCCCTCCACAGTGAAAAAGAAAAAGGGAAAAAAAAGCCTTTCCTAGATGGTACTACTAATTTTTATTTTATTATTATTAATTTTAATAACTAAAGCCCAACAAGGCTGTTAATCTAGAAAAACGGTTTTGCGTTGATTTATTTTTTAAATGTTGTTCACTGTAAATACGTTGTTTCATTTTTCATTCAAGTCTGCTATCATTCATCAAAATGTGAGATATTAATCTTTGGCATTTATTCTGTCTGCTATCGATTGACAATCGACTTAAAAGCTATTATCAAGCTGTTTAGAAGCTACATGCGCAGGTTAAAAGCAACAGATGCATTTCGTCACATTTTAGTTTGAGTGATGTAAGTAAAAGTGCATTTAGTTCGCGAAATATGGAATTAAAAATGTTCACTATTTTTACAGCATTGAGTTAAACATTTCCCCTTTTCCGAATATGAAAATTATGTAAACCGTTCGAATGCCAATCGAATTGTAACGTGGTCAATTACATTTATTCAGTTTCAATAAAGGGACCAATCCAAAATTCCACTCAATTGTTGAGAAATTTGGCGACAGATTAAGTCGCTAAAACGTTATTGGTTTGGCGATTTCTCGCCAAATTACCAAGATATCCTATTTACTCATTGTTATATAACTGCATTCTTACTTTTACGGCGTAGCTCTTTCTTAAAATGTATTTCACCTTACTTTACACAGAAAAAATACAACAATTTCACATACAGTTGGACTAAAATCATCTGTCTATGTCCAAAATTTATAACAGTATCTTTTGCGGTTGTGATTTTGTTGTGACTCTGGCAAAATTTCAAATTAGATAAATATCAACCATAATATATGCGGGAACAGCTCTGTAGAACTAGTTACAAAATGTTTATGATAAGACCTATATAGTATGTAATCACCTAAAGTAATAACGTTGTGGGGTTTTACTTTTTAATCCTAAAGTTCTAACTTATAACCCCATGAACACTAACAAGCGAATAATCGCATAAGTGTGTGAACGGAACACGTAAGACTCGAGGAGGGATTACAACCCTTTATTTTTCAGAATATTTCCGGTCAGTTTCTACTTAGAACTTTACACAAAGCCGCCATTCGGGCTTGAACTTCAAATAATAATAATTCAAACTAAAACTACCTTAACTAAGCTATTTAAAAGGTAGCCGAAGCCATCAAAGATCTAACTAGTTGGCCCCTAAGTATTAATTAAATCGGCGAAGCCAAGCAAGGGCCTGAAGTATGGCCGAGCGTAGCAATAACTCAGAGAGACGTAGCCAAAAGGCAAACGCGTGCTAGTCAGGGAATCAGACTCTCTCTCCCGAAGTCGGTGAAGTCACGACTTAAATAGAACTCTTTCTCATTTGCATTAACTGCGTTTCTGTATTTATATTCTGGCAGAAAATTGAAAGCTGAAATTAGAATAAGACAAAAAGATACAAAACTTAAAATAACTGTTAATAAACTTAGGATAAACTGTACAAAGTTTTGAAAAATAATTATTTTACTTGTTTTTTTTATAAAACATTGGAGAAAATGCATTTCTAAGCTTTACTTTTAAACCTCACCAATTGCATTATCGGAAGAATATCGACGTGTCACTATCCATCAATAGCCTATAATCGAATTCTTTTACGCCTTCTTATTCTTTCCGAAAAAAAAAAACATTAACGTAAGTAAGTAATCTTGTTTAGGAAAGCGGAACGAAAGAAATTGAAATCCTTTGCTTCAATGTTTCAAACTGTACGTCTGAGAAGTCTAGCGTTATACGATTAAAAATTTATCCATCCTTCATAGTAGGTTCGAATGAAAATGTTTCCCAATGGAAATAACAAAAGCAAAATGGCGCAAAGTAGATTTGAAATAAAATAAAAATATGACCGATGGGTCTCCAAAAGAAGCTTGTCAGAGCACCCATGAGCGACTCTGTAAGAGTGATATTTTAGGGATGGCAATATTTTTAGGGGAACCAAGTTTCTCATTTTGAGTTGGCAACGCTTTATGCACAGCCGATTAAGTTGTTGGCAGCACCCATGACCGATGGGTAGAATGTCAACGATTTGGGCATTTACTTTGAGGCTGTAATGAATCACCAACGACTCAAAAATTTCCATTCGTACAATTTATTCTCACTAGCAGTTTTATGGTAGGAAACGTTATGTATAGCTTTCATATCTTTCTTTTGAGAGGTAAGTCAGCCATGACCAATTTATTACAGGAGTCTGACATTAAATACATTTCTGCTCAATGCGATGAATATTTCATTGCAGTTAAGAGTAGCTGAGGTTTTTCGAAATAGCTTTCAAGATAAAAACTTCGCATACGTTCATACCAATATATATAGCGGTTTTAAAATAATATTAGTGGTTTCAGCATCATAAACAGGTGAATAAAACGTGAATATTCAATTTTCAAGAAATGCTCTTCTTTCATTATAAATATCACATTCCAGTCTGCAGATCTTGCAAAGGTAAATGAATGATGATGTATTTGAAAATCAAAAAATGCGATATTATAAATAAATTCTTATTTAAAATCTTATATTTTGAGACATTCGTGATACTTCCATTCGTAATAATTCCATTCAGGCATTTTTTTTTGCAATGAAAGTCTGATGATTTTTTTCTCAAACATTTCTAATTGGTCGTTGAGCATTTGAAAATAAAAAATTCCATAAGTTATTTTATCATTTTTTAATTCTATTTACTGATTTTTACTGTTACGTTTATGAATACGTAATTATTCGTTGCAGATACTTAAAAATATTAAATAAAAGACAAAAAGTCGTTTTAAAAAATAATCAATATATATTATAAAAGTAAGTGTACAATGTGCGTGCCACTAAAACTCAGAAACGAGTCCCGGTACTATCAAAGGAGTTACATGGTGCCGTAGCCCTCTATATCTCGTCTATGGAGAAGGTTCCTGTTTTTACTTGAAGGGTGTGCTTTTATAAGGTTTGGAAGTTCCATACTCTAGAAATTCCTAGAACAGTCTAGAACATTCTAGAACATTCCACAACATCCCAGAATACTCTGGGAATGTTCGAAAATAGTCTGAAACGTTCGGAAACATCCCAAAACATCCCAGATTATTGTGGAACATTCCAGAACGCTTTCAAATGTTGTGGACCATTCGAACCCATTTTTGTATGGGTGGAGCTACTGACTGGTACAATTATATAAAGCAAGATCCTTCGTAAGTTCAGTTTCTTATCACTGAAGTGCAGTGAATGAATAAAAACAAACAGTGAAGTGTGAGTATTCAAAGTATCAAAGTCATGCAGTGACTGAATATAAATCGAAAATAAAATGTGTAATTCTTAATTTAGTGCATTTCTTAAAGAAAGGTAACTTGATTTATATTTTATAGAGTATTCAAACGTAAAACAGGAGTAGATCTTGCCAGTTCTGAACCAAAACGGAGAAACGAAAATGAAGCATTGAAACAACGAAACAATCAAAAAACGCGAAGCAGATTTACGTCCCCAACGAAGGAGAATAAGCACCATGAGAAGCAGACAAACCGAAGAACAACGAAAGTGAATAGATTGCGAACGCAAGCCACTCATGAAAACATCACCCTAAGAGAAGCGCTGGCGAGGTCAAGTAAACAGTACTACCTAACAAATGAGGCAATCCACTACGACCCGATGAAAGAATATAGTAGACACAAACACACTAATATGGAGTGGCTATTTTAAAGGGCAATTTTGACAACTGATAATAATATTGTCGACGATATCAACTTTACTATTCAAAATAAAATTCCAAGTGAAGAGAGAATATACAAATCGATTAACATGATGGTAAACGTGTTAACTTCTCTACTGAACTTTTAAACTCCTTGCAAGTATCAGGACTGCCATTGCACTGTCTTCGACTGAAAACTGGATCTCCGATGATACTGTTCACAAATCTCAACTCGCCAAAACTAGTATCTAATGGGACAAGGATGGTCGTCAAACAGCTATCCAATAACGTCATCGAAGTCGAACTTAGAACTGGAACGGACACACAGGATTTATCCCCAGAATAGCACTGATATGTACCGAACTTCCATTCCAATTTAAAAGACTGAAATTTCCAAACAAATTTGCCTATAGATTTACAATTAACAAAGAGCAAGTACAAACTTTAAATATCGCGGCATCAACCTCAAAGTCTCCTGCTTTTCTCAAGGTCATCTGTATGTAGCTTGCTCTCGTGTAGGAAATTCGAAAAATGTGTACGTACATATCCCGGATGACAACTGCAAAAAGTTGTTTATAAACAGGTATTGTAAATAGTTAGAATATGCTTTCAATGAAAATATTACCTCTTATATTTTAAATTTCATTCTCTTATTTCAACTACTATACAATCTCATATCAACTCCCTAAGCAAATCACGTTACCCCAGCTAGTAAATAAATAAATAACGCTTTATTTAGAAAAACCATTAGTTATAAAAACATTTATTTAAAAATTAAGAATAATTAAAGAATAATATATTTAGTATGAAATACTGAGAGAATCTGTATGTACGTATGTACGGAGTATTTTCCTCGCACTGATGGCACCTAAATATGTGAACGCACGAAGACCTCCATATAAATATCTGCACCTCAAAACTCGAATTTGTTCTTATTTACTTAACATTTTATGAGAATTTAATGAATTTGGATTAAGAAATTAAAAGATTAAAAGCAATGTCTTGCCACTCGGCAATACGTAAGATATTTCGAATTTGATTAACAAAATCGGAGATTTCAAAAAGAAAATGTGTTGCCAGTGATGGAAGTAAAATGCTTTTATTATCCACTTTCCTACACGTTGCCATTCAGAAAAAGTAAGTTATTTTATTTTAATATTCAATCTTATCTCTTAGATTAATAAACTCAGCAATTTTCTTAAAATAGTGATTGTAGATTAAGTATATTTTTTTATTTATTAATCTGATTGGTTTGAATAAAAAAGCATTTGCTCATGATATAATTAATTAAAATTGCTAAATATGTTTATCAAATTACACGTGAGAGATTCTTTAAAATCACTGTGCATATACAGGGTGTTCGGGTTAAATTTGACATTTTTATAATTGATTATATTTTTCTGTAGGTTGGAAGTATTGACACACACTACTCGTCATTTAAAGTTTAGACCCTTCTTCATTCATATACAAGATTTCAGAAAGGATGGATGACAGCAACTCACCTGAATCATGGAAGAGAATAACTTGCATCATGATGATTCGTGCCGGCCATCAAAATAAGAATATTATGACTGCTGCTCAATGCTCCCTGAACACAGTAAAAACAATCAGGCACGAATTAGAGACTTGCAATGGTGAGTACGAGGATGTAGCAAGAAGGAAGATCCCTAGCAGACGATCTGATTGCGTTCGTACAGCAGAATTCCTCGCAAATCTGCAGGAACATGTGTGGAAAAGCCCTGGCATTGGATCAGATGGTTACGTGGAGTTGCTAAACACTGTAGTCAAGCCCTGGATAACAAGGGTAGTCAAAGGTAGGCCGTATGTATGGCAGCAGGTTTTGGCCCTTTGCCACACCTCTGAGAAAAGTCAAAAATGGTTGGCTGAAAATTTCTACGACTCCACCAGTCCAAATGTTTGTCCTCCAAACTCACCAGACCTTAACCCATGGATTATTTTGTATAGGGAGCAGTTGAAAAAGACGCCAATCGCACTTCCAGTAATACAAAAGCCCAATTAATGATTAAGTTTAATAGATACAAAGCGAATTTTCTTTTTCCTTACGAAACTGTCAAATTTATTCCGAACACGCTGTATGTTGGTTTATTCCCTTGGTAAGTCGATTTATCTGTGATCAATGTCAATAGCTATTTTTTCAGTACTTAAAATTTTTACTTTTGATTTTGGTTTTTCTTAGCACATTTTTATGGAAGGAGGACTGAAAATACTAGTTTAAAATACTAATTAAAATACTCAGCAAAATGGTTTTTTCTTTCATGGTTTTAAATTGAATTCCCGTCTATTCGATATGGTATATGGAAAGTTTTCTTCTTATGTATATATATTATATACAGGTATATCTACAGAGTGGTCATAAAGAAACTTTGCCAACATCTGCACTTCTAGAGTCCGTTGCGGTTAACTTATCGAGGTGAGTTATTCGGAGGATATTCAAATATATAACTGCAAATATAGTTTTTCGGAGGTACGCGTTTGAGATTCTGTGAACCGCAACACAGAGGCGCTCTCGGTTACGATTATAGTTACAAAAACTCGAAAATGTCTAATGGCAACGCCAATTTTTTTTTCCGGTCGCAAAATTTTCAGGGCACGTGAAAACCCTGAATATCGATGGAGCGGTACCAATATGTCCAAAAACTGGAGTGTTATGCATACACAAAAAGAAGTTCTGAAAACCAGTCAACGAAACACGACCTGGGCGCACGCAAAAAAAAATTGCATATGACAGAGACAAGACACCGATCAGTGATGACAACACGCATTGGCCAAAAGAATATCTTTAGTTAGATCTAACATTTTTCACGTGGGTGCCATCACAGGCACGTATGCATTGCATCGGAAGACGGTGCACAATACCGCTGAACGCAACATGGCATGAGAGATGTTTGCAATCTCACGCGGTATAGAATCATTTAAGTCCGAGAAATTTTGCTGATTTCCCAGCTAAAGACTGGATTTGAGATATACCCAAAACCAGAAATCCATAGGCGTCAGATCGGGGGATCACAGAAGGCCATGGAAAAGGATAATGGTATGAGATGATGCGATCACCAAATTGCTGCTCCAGGATCCTTTAACAAACCTCGCTATATGAGGAGGTGCACCATCGTGCATCCAAACTATGTCATTGAGTGGATTGGGTCTGCGCAATTCCGGTTGTAGCGTTCATCTCATTTTGATAATTAAGTTTTATCAATTCACCACGAACTTTCCCAGGAAGAGTAATTTCGTTGCCATATGCAGGTTCCCGAATGACGACTTCGCGTACCTGCCCTTCATTTTATCGGTTTCTTAAGCTTAATATCTGGCGATTGGCGTTCTGTGATTGGTGTCTTGCCTCTGTAATATGCAAATTTCTGCGTGTTCCCATATTGTGCTTCGTTGGTTGTTTTTCAGAACTCTTTTATGATTATGCGCAACACGTCCGTTTTTGGTCATATCGGTATCAACGCTATTTACCAACGCTGGAGGAATTTGGCGTCGCCATTCGATATTTTCGAGCTTCTGTAACTATAACCGTAACCGTGAGCGCCTCTGCGTTGCCATTCACAGACTCTCCAGCGCATACCTCCGAATAACTATATTTGGAATCTCATCTCAATCGGTTAACCGGAACAGACGCTAGAAGTACAGATGTTGGCAAAGTTTCATCATGACTACCCTGTATATATATACATATATATATTCATGTTATAATAGCTATTTTATACTGCTAACCGAGTAAGTGGCTGGCTAGATAAGAATAAGTGAGATAGGAGAAAATCTTTTTTTTTAATTCACGTTCCTGAGTTTTGTAGGTCACTGCAGAATTTCTTTGCATTTAAATTTTTGTAGCTCAGATTCCTGTCTGTCAAATATTCTATATGATGAAAAATCGTTTATGTAAAAAACATTTATCTTTAAAATGTCAGTGAGCATTATATTCCTTTACAATTACTATAGTTTTAGTTTAAAAGGAACATGAAGAATTTACGGATTTACCATGGGCTATAAAGGCATTTTTGCAACACTCTTAATCTACATCTGCAATTGGAGCTCAAAATGCTTGCATGCGTACGGCTTCAAAATTCATCGAATGCACACAGATTTGATACTAGCTTAATAAAATTTATTTTACCAAAAGAAACACTACAGTGGAACGTTCCACGAAAATAATCATATAGCTTTACTTTGTCTCACAGAATACAGTCACTAGTTATTACTACAAACTCTTAAGAACATTAAACACAGCTCAATGCAAAATGTATCTAAAAGGCGATACTCTTAGTACTCCAAAGTCAACTCTGAACTAAAAACTGAGAAAGAGGTTTATACCATTTTCGTAATTACTAGTCTGGTATCAGCCTTTCAGATCACACAAGATCGTCATGAAAATAATACCTAAGACACTTAATTTAGAAGGTCTGAAGCGAGAAGCCTCCTACAGGCGAAATCGCAAATGAAAAATCTTCAGAAATAATTTGAAATTGTTGCAGAAAACTAGAAAATACAGTTCGAAAAGAAAAATTACTGTTGGTTAAAATAAAAGGTCTTGGATAAATAGCTGTATGCATCATTTAGAAAAACTAATGCATGAATCATGAGAGCAAAACCGAATACAATTCTTGATTAAATACAAATGAGAAGATAAAACTCAGCGAGACTCGAACTCTGGATCCAAAAGCGAGCTCGAAAACCATGGCGTCACGAGAAGTCTGGGCAAATTAGAAGACTTGCTTAATTATTCAGGCTCCAAAGGGGGTTGTGAAACACAGTGGAGAGTTTGTTAAATTTCTGCAAAACTGTGTGATCGTAATTGAGTATTTCAGAGATTTCCGCAAAGTTAGACGTGAACATAGCGTTGAAACAGTTTCTGGAAAGTCTTGAGGGTTCCTCTTCTATAGCTGTGATCTTTAAGTCTGCATGAATGATGTTGTTTTTCGGGGAAAGCAGGGTGAATTATCGGTGATGGGTAGAAACTTGTTTTGAAGGACTTGCAGTTTCTTCCTGTTTCAATTTGAAGTTCCGACCATGCTGGGGCAGCGTAGAGGATGACAGGACGGATCATTCTTAAGTAGATTAGCATTTTGTTTTCAATCCTGAGCTGGGAGTTTCTTTTAAGGAGTGGGTAGACACCCATAAATGCTTTGCGCAGCTTGAAATTAATTGAATTGAAACTTGATTTATATGTTTGTCGAAATTATTTTTTATCGAGGCAGATTACCTAGATATTTAACTGAATTGAGTCGGACTACGGTATGTTTAACTGGAGGCTGCTATTGAAACATTGTCTGGGCTTGTGAGTATGGAAGGGAATAGCTACAGATTTTGAAGGATTAATTTTGATGTGTCGGTGCTTACACACGATTCAACTTCGTTGAGAGCATTTTGGAGGACATAGAAAGCGATTTCCGGCCTTCTCGACTTACAACGCATGGCACTGTCATCTGCAAATTTTGCCAGTAGGGTACGATGCGAATTCGGTGTATCGTTTGTGTAAATGTTGAAGAGCAGGTTTGAAAGAACTGAACCTTGAGGAATACCTGCTTGCATAGGCTTGAGAGATGTCTAAGAGTTCTTGATTTTAAACATAAATTTTCTATTAAAGGGAAATCTGTTAACAATCTTGATTCGATAGATAGAGAAATTGTACATGATCATCTTGTGAATGATGCCTGGGTACCAGATCTTATTGAAGGCTTACTCTGTATGTCTAAAAAACAGTGTGCTATGCATTTTTTGTTGCTGAAACTATTACTGATATGTTCAGTTGAACGGAGAATTTCGTGAATGGTCGAATGAGTTTTTGCGGAAACCGAACTGAGTGGGAGAAATGATGGAATTTGCAGTGCTGAAATATTGCAAGCTGATGAGGAAAATGTTTTCAAAACGTTTTCCAATGGCTGAAAGAAGGCTAATTGGGTGGTAATTTGCTCGGTTTTGAGAGTTCTTGTTTGGTTTTTTAATAAGAATGATAGAGGCAATTTTCGACACACCGGGAAAGTAGTTAAGCTGAAGGCTAGTATTGAATATATGAGAAGAGAGAGCAGGACTTTCTTACGAAGAACATTCAGAGCGATGTTATAAATGTTGTCTGAGAGACTAAAGCTCTCACTGGTCTTATACAGTTTTAAATGGCCGCCGAGATATCTCTGGTATTTTCCACTTCTCGAAATTATATATGAGTTACAGTTATAAAGGGACTGGACCAAAGCGTCGCCAGATGGTCCCTAAGTTTGGAGACTGCTGTGATTTCTCGCCAAATTTGGCGACAGCAATTAGCAACCAAAATCATTACAGTCTTAGCGATATTTCGCCAAATTAGCGAGATAGCCTTTTACTCAATGTTATGTAGCCTTACGCCTGTAATCTTATTTTTCCGACAAAGCTTCGCCTTCTTCAAATTTTTCATATTACATCTTATGAAAGATACTACAATTTTGAACATAACTTAACCAAAATTATTTGCATATATACAGAATTCGTAACAATATTCTAAATATATCAAACTTTAATTCTCGATTAAATTTCATTAGTTTATAAAATTATAGTAAAATTTATGTAGGTTTACGGGAATATTTAAACTTCTTTTATATCACCAAGTACGTTTTTACTTTTACAGATGAGCGGAAAAATTAACTGAGTGAAAATCCTCCAAGATAAGAGCGAATTCTTTCTCCAACGTGCTGCTATAATTTGAACAGACACGCAAACTTTGCGATTTAAAATGGAAATTAAATAACAAAAAATTACAGCTTTAGGAACTCCCTAATTAATCCAGCTATCAGAGATGTTAAAAACTTACGCGAAACACTTTCTGCTCTTAATCTTCTTCGCTAAACCTAATTAACGTTTATCAGATCTTTTTTCAAAGATGCATAGTTAGCACATTTTTCAGAATTCACAAATATCTTAAGAAACTTTTGATCACACTATTATTTATTATTCTTAATGAAATTATTCAGTTACTTGAAATATAGACAGCGCATAGAAATTTCTAGGTCAGAGTTTTCTTTTTCTTATTTTGGGGAATGTAAGAAAATCTTGAGAATAATATGCAGTTGAGATATAGTTATCAAACTGTCCTTAACAATTCGAAAAAAATCTGAAATGAGAAAAAAATATTAAAATTTCTTGTATTATTTCTTCGATAGCAAACACTTCAAAATTCTACTCAACATAATTGGAATTAAAAATTTTTATTTTGATATGTAAATTCTGAAGAAATCTTGAAAACCGAGCGTCATTTTAAATCCAATTACAGAAATATCCAGCGTCATTTTAAATAAGTTTCTTAACAATGAATTACTTCCGCAAATGAATTCTTAAATGAATTTAAAATGTACTTAAATAAATTTAGCCCTTATATTCCGAGACTATCTCTAATTTTACTTTAATGTCTCTTGTATCCTTGCAAAGCCCTAAACGTATCCTAAAGTTATTGAACGTATCCTTCCAACACACCGTAATTCGTAATGTGCCTTTAATGATTGACGTATCCTTCTAAAACGCCAAAACATCTCTATATTACTTATTGACATTAATTCTAGGCCACTTCAGAAAGTTAGCTTATTAAAGTTTGTTAAAAGTTTAACAAGCTATTAGTCTATAATTAAGATACAATAACACGCCGAACAAATATTAATTTAGAAGTCAAATAACAAAAGTTTCTGTTGTCATTCCCTTCTTTCCATCAATTAGCTATAAAGTTGCACGTATTTTACAGAAATTTAACTTTCGAGTCGTTTATTCTCCCATCAATAAAATTCCGTGTTCCATACTCAAGGACCCCATTTCGGATATGAATTCCTGGGGTACTTACAGGATTCCTTGCCCGTGTTGTTTAATTTACATTGGCCAAACTAAGAGAGCCTTAAAATTTCTCGTTATGGAGCATTAAATATTTCTCGTTAAGGAATTAGAAAAAGAGGAAAAAACGGATGATTTCTGTTGCCCAACATTGTTGTCCGAAAATCACACTGTCAATTTTTTTGCTGCCAAAATTATTCAAAAAACATCTTCCATTTGTGAACTGGATTTTCTAGAGGCATTTCGCATTCAAAAAAATCTTTCTGTTCCAGTTAACGACCCTAATTCTAATCCATCTTTGCCTTTAAAGAAATTATGTTTTAGTTCTGGTTTCATCGACAGATGGCGCCAGTAGCTTGTATCCTGTCCAGGCTTTCTTATCTTTTCTTATCTAATCATTATATCTTATCTCGATCATTTGCGCTTTTGCAGCTGAGGATGGTGCTTCGTTAAAAACCATCGAAACTAGTCCTGTGAAAATTTGAAAATATAACCTGATTTTTGTTGTTTGACTTCTAAATTAATAAAAGCTATTAGTCGCTAGTGCCTTGACTTTATTTCATGATAATTTAGCCAAGAAAATGGAAACAGCTTTAAATATTATATTAGCGACTTTAAAGGAGAACAAAGAACATAACCATCAAATATTTCAGAGTTACATTCTAGCAATTAATGATATCTGGCACCAAGAAATCAGTATTCGAAATCAATAGATCTGATATAAAGAGTATGAATGAGGATGATTAGATTATATTATTTAGTCCAACCACAGGACGGCTATCTATCCGATCTCCATTTTGACCTGCTCCCAGGCATCAAATCCTGAAGTCGGTGTACCATGAAATCAGATACAAAAGCCTCATCATTTACTATTAATAATTATCTAACAACAATGAATCTATCAACAAGACGTTTGATTTCGAAGAAGCTAGGTACCTCCAGCTTACAAACACTCTTCGGCCAAAAACATGTACTGAGAATTTGAACACAAAACCAAAGGTGCGAATCCAGAAATCTCCGTCAAGCATGATGCTGTTGGAGTTGACAAGAAGGGAGATTTCAGTATTTTAAATCAATGCGTTGAATTCGTGGCATTATCCTGGTTTTATGTTTCAATAAAATGCAGCATTTCTTTAGGCAGTTTAAGGAAACATGTTTACCTGGTTTACTATAATTGCAGTACTTTAGTTTAAAATAATAGTTAACATCTTATTTGTATTTAGGCAGAAATGCAACCTTCGATCGGCAAAGATTTTAATTAAAATGCTAGCTATTTTAACGATGATCAAATTTAATTCTCCCTCAGGTTCAAAAGCGTTTTCCTTCCCTCGCATAATCCTATGTTTTACTGGTACACAGTTAAACGGTTTAGTTCTTGCCAGCAACATAATTTATTCTCAGTTATGGTTTAGCATCTGAATATTCATGATTGGGGTATAAAATAATTCAGGATTGAGGAAGATACTATCTTAAGAAGAACATCTCGAAGCGAAAAATGAAACATTTCCTAGGTGAAATACTTATTGTAGTCTCAAAATTTATATGCCATGTCAAGAATGAAGTACTTAAGATCTGAGTTGAGTACGGCTTAATCACGCAATGCTTCTGTTCGTATCATTCTTCTTCCAGAAAAGGGCAGAATTGCAAATGCCCTTTATCAAAAGTCTCAGCAACAGAAAGTGACAACTTTAATTTTTGTAGGGTAGATCTTTCTGCATTTGGGGGCTTAAAATTATATTTACAAATTTGTAGTTTCTTCACAGGTCAGGAAAGACATTTTTCTCTTTCCTTACCAAGTGCCCGTGTGGTGTAGGAGTTTAACTGGAAGTGGATCTATTCATGCCCTTTATTAATTTCCTCGTCAGTGTTGTGGTACGAATCTTTGAGAATGACGATTCAATTGGTGCAACCCTTTGAAAGAGGCCAAGTGGTCATATTTGCGTCTGTCATAAATTTGCCTTTCTCCCTTCTGATGTTCACAAATGTCAATTAACTGACTTTACCACATTTAAGACAGCTGTGTTCAATATTGCAACTGATTGTGTCGTTGGCAAAACATTGTCATGACCAAACACTGACATTCCAAGCACATATATGTGTTCTTTCTTTAGATCTTGACATTTAACGCTATAGTTGTTTCCAGCAAGTAGCTTCTATTACCTGAATCCATCACCTAGTGTTTGACCAATAATACAGTTAACACCTCCTCAGTTCAGTCGTTTCCCATCTCATCAGGACCTGGATCATTATCCATAATGAACTTTTGACAGCAGGCAGTCTCAGAAAATAATCAGCAATTAGAGAAAAGCGTGCATCGCATGGCAACGTTAACTTGAACTACAGAAGGTGTGGGAGGGTGATGACAATTTTACAGGGAAATGAATCTACGGAGCAAAACGCATAAAACGAAGCGCCACCCCTATGTTTCTCGAACTATGAAGCTTGAAGAAGACATCTTTTATGTGATAGGCCTTTTATGTGATCGGCTTCGGAACATACAGAAGATTTTTCAAACTGCACGTCTACTTTCTGGGCCGTTTCTCTGTCACTTAGATCACAAATTCCAGCGCATTATATAAACCCAAAGCTTCCAAAAATTTTCGTTTCTTTTGCTTTGTGTGGCCAGTGCTAACACACAAAAATTTTAGTTGCTTCGAAAAGAATAAAACAGGGAAGGCAATAAACATATTCATTTTTCTAAAACTAAGGCACTGGTGAACATAGGAAATTCAAGCGATTTTTTGAGAATTTATTTCTTCACCATTTTGAGGTGTTACCATTCAAATAATTTCAATGTGTCTGTAGCAAAATGAACAGTCAGGAAAATTTTGTCAAGACTAGATTAAATATATTTTTCTACTAAAAGTTAAATGCGATTTTTTCAATAGATCTTTGCATACCCGAACAAATTACCGCGAAGTCATTTCGAATAAGCCTTTTCTGGGATAACCAGTTGGAAATATTTTTAATATGTAAAGTTATAAATATGTATTAACTACTTCAAACGTATTAACAGCTCGAATGCTCAATCTGAAAGGAGCTGAACCTCAAAACATATTTTACATTATTGTACGAAGCAAAAGATGTACTGTAATCGGGAAAATTTTCGATTACCATACTTTAAACGATATATCCATTTTGACCGTTCTCAACTAATTTGGACGATTTTTTTGCGTTACGTCTGTACCTACGTATAAAACAAAGGAATTTTTTTTTCCAAAACAAATTGTGAAATGGATTTAAAGTGGCTTTAAAAGAGATTATTTTCCTGATGTCGCTATGTATGTACGAATGTATCTCGCATAACTCAAACTCGATCAGCCGTAGAAATTTGAAAATTTGTAAAAGTTGAAAATTTGCATATATGACTGCTATAATATCCTGTTGTATGTCTCGCTTTTTTATTGTAATTCGGGGACCTAAATGTATATATATATATACATATACATATATATATATACATATATATACATTATATATA
>KK122455.1:1029039-1103333 GCA_000611955.2 Stegodyphus mimosarum | reverse complement strand
GCTGCACCAAATATATATATATATATATATATATATCCAGCCTTTAGTTTCTCAATCGTTAGTCGTAGTCTTCTGCTGGATATATATATATCCAGCCTAAAGGATATCTGGATATATATATATATATATATCCAGACTAAAGGCTGGATATATATATATATCCAGGCTTTAGTTTCTCAATCGTTAGTCGTAGTCTTCTGCTTCCAGTTACAGAAGTGTTCTAAATGACAAAAATATTCGTGTTTTGGCAATGCTACATTTAAAATAAATGTTTAAATTTGCACAAATAACGAAATCTAATTTTTACTGCGGCCTCACGGTTTCTGTACTTATATTTGAGGATGTTTTATACTGGTTACGGGAAAAAAAATAGAAGTTTGTCTCCCGAGCGAGAAAAACTGACCGCAATATTTAATGAAAATCTGCAATTTTTTATTTCAAACTTATTGACAGCTAAATATTAATTTCAGGCTGATATTTATTTGTTGTAGTTCCATTATGTTAAACTAACTCCTAAATAATTTATTTTAACCATAACTTCCGGAAATCCGAACATTTTACAATACTGATGAGCCACCAGCTATCAGTTTGCAAAATAAATTTACTGGCTGTACCGATATGGGAAATTCTTCCACCTTTCAGTCCAATTTCTTTGGCGAACGAGGTAGTTTCGTGAGTGGTTTTTGTGGCTTTCACCGCTTAAAAGGTGAATACGAATCAGCTGCCCTTAGAAAGTCCTCCACGAAGGTATCTGTCTTCTTAGGAGATAGTCCTCTTAGCTTTACGATATTCAAATAACATCACCTGATTTATCGTCCCACCTTATACTAATCACCTGCCTTGGTGGACACACTAGCAGTCACAAAAAAAAAGGCTAAACCTATACATGCTATCTCTTTTCCTTCAAAAACTGTCTCGTACATAAGCTTAGTCCACACATTTACGCCTGTGAAACCATAAACACCACCGTAATTACAGCAAATACTTAACTGAAATTTATTCGCGGGCTGCACAAGATTGCTTCGGAGGGGACGATCTCATGCTACCTGCGAGTTTGAGACCAACATATTATTGCCTGAAGGAATGGACGAATGAGACATGAAAAATAAATTCTCATAAACCAAAATATCAGCTGTATTTATTATAGATTGTTTACACATGTATGTTATGCTATCTAAAGTGCTATAAATTTTAACGATTAAAATCGAGAGGATAACTGAGTAATATCGACATTTCATTGGCAGAAAGAAAAGACTTCTGAAGATAATTAAGATTGACCTTAAATCATAGTATTTTAATGGGCAGTAAAAGTGCTTACTTCATTAAAATTATAATCATTGCCCTTTTACTAAGATGAAATGTTTACAATTACCCGCAGATGATAAATCACAAGGAAAAGCATATCAAATTCACTTTCTGTACCGCCAAAGAAAAATTTATGGCAACGCTTCAACCTAAAGAACACAAACCATACTGGTCTGTTTTATTGAACACACCATTTTCTGATGAAAAATTCACTTTAAAGTGTTTAATTACTCCTACTAAAATGATTGCTTTCCACCACTATAAATCAAACAGGCAAAGCTGTTAAAGAGGTAAGCACTGATCTAATTAAATTTCTCATTTATTTGAGCCTGAAGATCATGAACATTCTCAGTGCTTCCTACACTTTACCATCGTTAGTTGCTCACGGAAAACAAACAAATCTTCCAAAGTGGAAGAACTAATACCGTCTCGATAGCAACACTTTCTTCCCCAGCTTCTCCCCCCACAAGGTCTCAGGAGAAGCATCATCAGAACTTTTAGCACACGCGAAACTTACATAAAGTTCAATTTTTCGCTAAGCTCATAAATCTCAATCATTTGTGATTAAAGGAGAGAAATAAAACGGAATAACGGCACCTACTTTGACGCTCATTTTCCAAGCTGCGTGATTAAATAATTATTGCATTTATGACTTAAAAGAAGAAAGGGAGAAAGAGATAAAGCCTTAGCCGGAGAGAGGAACGAGGTAAAAAGTGCGATAAAAGGAGTAAAATTGTTTTTATTTACAAAGACAGCTTAAGGTAATGCAGGCAAAATCCAGTTGGGTGTGGACACGTTCTTAGCCGTTTACTAAAGCCCGCTGTTGTGCTTCCTCAGCATGGAAAATGACTGGCTCTGTTTAAGGTTAGAATTAAATGACAAAATTAAAAATCAAACATTAATTTTGTTGAAATTCTCAGCATTATTGCTTTCATTGGTTAAATGAATCCACATTTTAAGTGAATTTTTGTAGCATAAATAATTTATTTTAAAAAAATGTAATTGAAAACTATCACTCCTGGCCGATCATTTGTCGTTTTGATACATTTTAGATGTATCTATTTAGATTTAGATTATTTTTAATGCATTTTACATGGGTAAATGAAGCAAGATAACGCATAGAGAATATTGATAAATACCAAAACTGAAGTAAAAGTAGTAATTCATATTCATAAATTAAAACAAAATATTTAACAGGTAAATAAAAGGCCGATCGCATTTCCCTCTGAAATTTCAAACCACCCCTCTAGTTGAGAACCCCTAGTCTAGTTATCAGAAGAGGATGATTGGTGGTCGGAGCTGTAGGATGTGAGTTCGAGTGCTTTTTGCTTATGGGTGTGATTGCTTCTGTGAAACGATGTTATAAAACTATTTAAGGAAGGATAAGTTCGATCATTCCCGAACTTTTCAATCAGGTGTGGGAATTCATTTAATTTATCTAACAGTTAATTTTATTTGTGAAGCAACCTTTCCTATTACACTTGTTTTCAACCAACGCTTTGAGTTATCGCGCGTGTTCTGCCTGACTAAAGGACATTTTGCTATCTTTGATTTACTAGCGATTAGATTTCTGTGACACTGAGAGCTTCTAGTTATTAGGCTTGTCTACGACGATATATAGAGCCGACTTCAGAGCCTACCTGCGCGTTAAGTAACATATGACAGGCCGTTAGGCTAATTTAATTCTATTTAATTTAAGTTACTTGTTACCTTTTGAGATAAACCAGAAGTGTGGAGTTTTGTAAGCTCGAGTCGCTGCCATCTGTGAATGATACTGAGTTAATAAGGGTTATAATAATCAACCGGTGGATCGTTTAATAAACCTTTCACTTTTTAGACGAAACCTAACTTGCTCAACGAGCCTTTCCTTTTGTACGACAACCAATCTGAAACTGAAGAAAGCAACTAAATATCAAAGAAATTTGAAAACTCGTTAAATTTTTATTTTCGGTAGAATGCTATGAGTCTGAATTATTATATAGATGAACAATTCGATTGAATCATTTTAATGTTACCTCTTCAATTCAATTAATTAAGGCTTTCAATAAAATCAATAAATATTCTTTAGATTCTTCTCTTTGTACCAGGTTTTTAGCAATACAACCAACTCAACTTGAAGTGCGTCAATTTATATTCCATACAACACATAGTAGAGACATCTGGTTATTTGAAGCAGAAGATATAAAAAATGAGCAATGCCATGGCCGGGACTCGAACCTCGGACGTCTTGAGTACGTGCCGAGTGTGCTGAACATTACATCACGAAGCCATCTTACGAAGGCGGGAAAAATACCTTATGTACACACTCTTATAAAGGGCGACTGGGAATTAGGGGACCCAGTCGCCAAAGTCTGGTAGTGGATAATAATCATCCACCACTTATTTTAGTTCAAGCGCCACTGTAGAATCATTGTAGAATTTTTTGAAACAAGGAAATCAAAGAAATGAGCAGTTCCCTCGCCCGGACTCGAAGCTCGGACCTCTCGAGTACGCGCCGAGTGTGCTGACCATTACACTACGAGGGAACGCTAAAAAGGCGGAAGAAATACCTTCTAACATGATAAACTGAAGCTATGTGATAGACAGAGTTTCGTCGAAGTTATAGAAGGGGACAGCGGTTTTAACAATACATATTAACAAGAATTATTGTCAACAGAGATCAGAATAAGTGAGAGCCATACGTTCCCTAGAGAACTGATGGCTGGTTTAACAAGCCAGAAATGAGGTTTTTAAAGACACATCGCAGTACTCTCTTGTGAAATAATTGTTACGCTATAGGACGATACTGAACACCATGAAACCAAAATATATAGAAAGGTAACATGTAATTTGTTTAAATAACTTTAACCTCCTTAGCAGCGAGGTCGTCCGAAATGCCCGAGCATTCAGACATCGGCAGATATCCCGAATGCCTGCGTCTAATTTTTAGAAGGTGCTTTCCCCTATAACGTTAGTGCATGGCTCATTGGTTTCGAGAATTATTAAACACATTTAAGATATGCCAATCATTCTTCTCAAGAGGCTCTGTTATTTGAATGCACCTTCCCTCTCCTTTGCTTACTATTAAACTGTTTAAAATCAAAGGTGCAGGCCTGTCCTAAAGGGAAACTGCACACATTGGGTGAAACCGAACAAAGATTTCCAAAAGAAAGTAATCACTTCAGTTAAGTAGGTTATTGTTAAAGCTGTAGCATTCTTCTTGGTAAGGGGAAAGGCAATCCCTTCCACCAGAAATTCGTATACACTGGTATTTTGCTTGTTTAAGGAGAATTGATTTTAGCCTCTATTGATGTCTTTGCCGCTTAACATATCTAGACGTATGTGACTAATGGATCAATGAATTATCCAAAGGTATAAAGATGAAATACTGATTATATTTATTCGCCTAAACGTGAACTTTGAATGCAATGTCTATGATTTACAGAACTCTTTTCCTGGAAAGATATAACGGATGTTACTTTCCAGTAAACTATTTAATTTTGTTGTACTGTTGTTGCTGTAAATTGCCTGTGACCATGATGTGGCTCATGATTGTGTTCGTTGATGACTAATAGAATGACAATCTTTCTCTTGACGTCCGGTATCTTGTCAATCATCTTGGATTTATTTACATATTCGGAGAAGATTAGTGTCAGTAAAGAGGAAGTACAAGTTTGGATTGTTGTAGACAACTCTGTTATTATCGCGCCCTCTGGAGATGAGGATGAAACAAGAGAACATGTACTGGAAAAGAAGAAATATGATGAAAAGGAGAGAGACGAAGATGAAACTGACTGGCAGAGCAAGAAATTAACATGGAAAGAAGCTGACGAAGAATTTGCAGATTTTACAAGATTTCTAGGGAAATTTTCGTCTATGTCCCTTTATGATGTTATGAACCTGCATTGTATACACAACGAATTTTTAAACTGCAGCGGCAGCCTTATAAGCAGGTAGATATGCAAAAGTATATGCACTCATACTTCGAAATTCCTATTCTAAAATGTAAAACCGTATTATGAATCTAGTTCTGAACAATCTATATGATTTTTAATACATTTGACTTAATTGTGGCCAATAGATCAAACACACTACCAATGGACTTTATATGCTGCAATTTCTAAATGCGGCATCACAAAATATGAACAAGTAAATTCTAGAAATATATATTCAATTACTGAGAAAAACATCTTATCCAGACTCGGCGCTGTCTGGTGCTGCTGGTTAAAAGATATTGTATTATATGTTGCTATTATAAAAATGGAAAAACGTTCATGAAAGTTCTAGTGCCGAGCTTCCAATTATTTAGATTGTGTCCTTGATTTCCAAAACATTTAAATTTTATACTTCAAATCGCTTAGTGCAGAACAGTCGTTCAAATAGTCAGCCATTGTAGACTGTCTTTCAAAGCATAAAATGAATGCAAAATGTTCAGAGGAGGAACATACATCTGAAGACAACAATAATTAGCCAAGAATTCGGAAGTGACGACAACAATGCTTCGACGACACTGCGCTTCAAGGCCTTTCGCTGGATTAATTCAACGATTCGGATGCGTAAGTATGCCCTCAGATCACTTTCGAAATTAATTTATTGAGTTTTAGTGGGAATTTGGAGATTAGCATAGCCCGATTTCTCACGATGCATATTCACTTCTGATATATATTCTATTGCTAATATTTCTTTTTAAATATTTCCTTTTAAGTATAACGTCATTCACGGTAAAGTGATTTAGTTTACATGATTCTATAAGTCCATGTTATGAAACGAATATCTAGTTTTAATCAGTTTCTTAATATGTGGAACAAGAAATGTTTAAGCGTTCTATAATATTTGAATCATGATTTAAATCTGGTGATTACTTGAGAACAAGGATTTTAAATTACACCCTTTTATTAGATTGACAAACTCAGAGTCGGCAACTAGTTTTCGAACAGTTGTTTGTAATTATATCAGGCAAGAAATGTAGAAAACATAGCATTTCAAACTTCTTCTTCGAACATTTTTTGCTTTTTCTCTATTGCAATGTGTTTTCTTCGGCATTTTAACTTTTACGTTTTTTGTAGTTGATTTTAGTGGTTTAAATGTTTTTACACACTAATAATTTGGTTAATGAAGTTGGCGAAATTAACATGATTAGAGATTGTTGCCAGGAACAAAAGTTTTTCAATCGGTTTACTTCATTTTCTGTTTTCGTCTTCGGAAACTGAGATGCCCAGATTTTAAATTCAAAGATTCATGAAGTAATTTAGTATCATTACTATTTTTATTCAGAGAGTCATGATGTTTTATCATTCTAATTGTATATCTTTGTTAAAAATCATTTATTAACATTCTTAATAATTTTAAGTATTTTAAAATTAGAAAACAAAAGCAATCTTTATTTGCCGCAGGTTTTGAATAAAGCTCTATGAGTTTCAAGAGCGATCAGATAAAGCCCATCTTCATAAGGAACAAAAATAGTTTGCCATATGAGATTTGTTTAACTCAATGTTTGCTCCTGAAGAAGGTGACCCATTATTGCTCTCAAAATCGACAGACATTAATTCAATCTTGAGTTAGGCTAAGGCTAACTAGCTACTTTAGGCTACTTTATCAGCTTAGTTTAAATTTTACATTAGCGTCCTTCTCTTCCATTTGAATTTTATGGCTAAATTATGCTGTTAAAACATCAGTAATTATTTTAAATCCAAATTTTAATAGAGCGTGATTTTATGTTACGTTTATCAAATTAGTTTTTCACATTATTCAAATTATTTATAATATTTAATGTTTGATTCATGACCAAAAATATTGTAATCCATCAAGAATTATGACTTGTTATATTATTTATTACCGATGCCATCATGTTATGTAAAGCGAATTTATTCTGAGAACCCCTCTGCAATGTAATGTAATTTTAATATTATATTTTTTTTATAAATTTGTAAACGTATAAGCGTGAGTAGTTCTTAAAATACAAATTTAATTTTCACGGATTTATTAAGTTTATTTGTAATTTCTGTGATTCAAGGTAATTCATTTAAATTTAGCCTTGTGGGTGTTGTCTCATCATACTTATGGGTATACGCAATGTTGTCCTATCATACTGGCGATTTACCTTCCTTAAAAACTATTCACTATGAATCACGACGCATAATAGGAGAAAATAAAAAATTATTAAATAACTACTGCCGAATTGCAGCTGAAATTTTGACTCAAAATTAAATAACGACCTTGCCCTTTTAAAGTATAGAATTTGAAATTACTTGCTTTGAAAGCTAAGATGCGAATTATTTGCAAATCACAGTTTTAAATTCAAACTAAATACTCTGGTATCACTGTATATTCCGCTTTGAAATACTACCAGCTTGGTGTATACCGTACTTAGACACGAAAATTGCCTTTAGTATACGATATTTGTTTGAAATATGACTTGCGTTGGATGAGCCACGACTGACAGCTGTACACTTGCATTTCCCTTTCGAGACAATGTTATGATTGCCCTATATGTTCACTTTCGAAACATGTTGATACTATTTAGTAAGCATCGCGTTAAAACTCAGACTCATAGGATTTTGTGTATTCTCCATTTCTGTTAAGTTGTTAACGATGAGTTTTAAAAAAGATAAAGAGAGGAGTCAAACAACGAAGAAAATGGTTAGGATCGCAGCTTCATATAGGTGAAAAAAGTGATTCTTGGAAAATATGGAAATGACATCTGTATCCAAGAGTGCTGCTATTGCACACCATATGCCGAAACGAGAGTATCTGTGGATGTGAAAAACGAAGACGCCATTAAACAGGCGAACGCTTTGTACGACTAGATTCTATTACCGAACAACGATCAGAGATGTTAGACTCCGCTGAAAAATTCCTTTTGCTCTGAATAAAAAAACATTTATGTACAGTATTATGTATAGTATTACACTCAACTAATATATATATAAATATGTATTATAAGGTACTTCGTGCGCCTTCATAGCATGCCTTCCTGGTATAATGGTCAGCACATTCGGCGCGTATTCGAGAGGTCCGAGGTTCGAGTCCCGGCAAGGAAATTGCTTATTTCTTCTGTTTCCTGCCTTCAAAAAATCTAATAACTCTACAATATATATATATATATATATATATAGAGAGAGAGAGAGAGAGAGAGATCGCCCACTGCATTTGTATTTTAATATTAAAGAGTGTTATAAAATGATTATAGAAATATTTTGTAGGAGCGGATTAGTTATTTTCTGTTTATTTCTGATCGGAAAAGTTTGTTTATCACATGTTGCGTTTGGTGTAAGTCCAAGGATCTGAAAAGGCTTAATGACGTATACTGATACCTAAGTGCCCCTGTACTTGGTCGGCTGCACTAAACTCGTAAAGTATTGCCAACAACACTCTAAACTCATAAAGTATTTCCAACAACATAACAGCTTGCCTTTTGTGCAGGAATTATATCCCAATAAGACAATGTACTCACGTGGCAAAAACTCGAGTACTTTAAAAAAAGATGTAACTGACATATTTAAACAAGCTGCCTGATATTAAATTTGTATAACTTTCTTTTCTGAGTATATATCTGTGTCGTGCTTGAAGAAAATAAAATAAGGTTTAACTTAATGGCAATTGTTGGGAAACTTAAGAATATTTGTCACAAATGTACTTAAAGTATCATTTCGCCATCTTGTGAAACTACTATTGAAATAATATTGCTTTAAAGTTGGTAATAATAGAGTAGCGTTTAAGCATCCTGGGCGGTATGCACCTTAGTCGACACAGATGTTAGCCATTCTTCTTTGTGGAGTACACAGAAACAAACACAAAAAATAATGTGCTTGGATATGTTGGAAAGATATAACTTGTCTCAGATTGCAGTCATTCCGTCAGGCGTTTACTTACACCAAGATGGAATAGCTTCCCACTGGGGCTCTTCGGGTCGAGAATGTTGTTGATATATATTTTCTTTGGCTGAGAAGAAATTGTAGTAAAAGAATTTCGTAATTTCTTTCTTTCAGTTATCTTTTCTCAGAGCTTCTCGTGAAGCTGATGAGGAATATACGACAGAAAATCATAATACCAGATATTTTCTGTCCATGCCTCTAACGTTACTGATGTCGCTTTGTAAAGAACATGGTCAGTAAACGTTATCCACCCAATGCAATGCATTACACATCGAGTCTTCGCATTATTTAGTTTCCAGTTTGAAAGCTTCTGCTATGAGAAGTTACAAAGATTTATCAGCGTAGTTTGCTGTTATCATAACAGTTTTTTACATTTATAATACGAATTATTACTTTTATTTTAATCCAGTGAAATTTGAGAGCTGAACAATGATACGTAAAGTTGCGATGGGCATTTGTATAAATTCATTATTCTGTTAAACCTTAATTAAATTTTTGCATGCGAAGAATATTACATACATACATACATACATATAAAATATATATGCATTGTGTTTCAGTACTACATTTTAGAAATTCTAGGAGGGGTTAGGTGCGCACCAACGACTCAGAACCATATAGCAATGCAAGACCTGAAATGCTTTTCTGATACGGTAGATAGCGTTGCTTTAAAGTTCCTAGAATTCTTGCATGGAATTGTAGTTTCGAGAAGGGCGCAGAGTTAGTATTATGAATAACTCTAAGAACGCGGAGTTAGCCGACATTCATTTGGCATATGGAAGTTCAGATTGCGGTGGACCAGCCGCACAGCACTTGTACGCGGACCGATATCCTGTGAGGCGTACACCCAGCCATAATTTCTTTGCAAGGCTGCATCAGAGGCTAACTGAAACAGGTTCCTTTCAAAGAACGAATCGGGCACAATCAGCCCAGAATACGGACATCAAACAAAATGTGCTACATCGGGTACAGGGGACTCCAAGTTTGAGTACACGATATGCAACGTACGCAACTGGTGTTTCCCGTGGAGGATTTTCAGAGAAAACGAAATACATCCGTATCATGCGCAGCATATCCAGGAATTTGAAATCAGGCTATTATGCCCCTTGTACTGCTTTTGCACAATGGTATCTTGAAGAGTGTGCTACAGACCACCGTTTTCCTGCTAATATGTTATCGACCGATAAATAATCCTTTACAAGGGAAAGCATATTCAAAGCACATAACGCCCATCTTTAAGCGATAAAGAACCCTTATGCAACAGGACGTCGTACAGCGCAACGGAGGTTTTCGGTTAATGTTTGGGTGGGCATTGTAGAGGAACAAATCATCGGATCTTATCTGTTGCCTTTTCGTCCAACCTGTGGCAAATATGTGGTCTTTCTGCAGCAAATCGTGCCACAACTTCTAGATGACGAACAGATTTATGCATCGATGCGCCAGACAATATGGTTCCAATAGGATGAGGCACCTGCGGATTTCAGCCATAACTTTCGTATCCACCTAGGTATCAGATTTGTCCAACAGTGGATCGAACGTTGTGGTCCGATGCGTTCGCCTGGTTGATCACCTCACCTAACAGGCCTCGGTTTCTTTATATGGGGAACATGTGAAGACACTGGTTCATGACATCCCCATTGACATGAGGATATGGTTTCATGTATCGCAGTAGCTGCCGGCGAAATTCGAGATATGCTCAGAACATTCCGAATTCAATGCTTTGTAGATGTAAAGCGTGCATTGAAGTCGGTGGACAAAACTTCGAATACTATCTTCGACACATATATATTTTTTGATCATGTAAATTTGTTATTTAAGCGAATGCTAACTTACATGGCGTCTTTTAATTTCTCATGTTCCTGCGCGCACCAGCGCGCGAGGAAAGAATTTCCGACCCTGCGTTGCTATGTAATTCTGAATCACCGGAGCGTACCCTACCTCTGATAGAAGTTCTGTAACATGGTTCTGAGACACCCTGTATACATAACATATATACATGTGTGTGTGTAATGTTTTGATGCGTAGTCGGAATCCAGGTATTTTAAAGTTGGCAGTCGTAATGGCAGAGTGGACAGACAAACAGATGATACCTACACGAATGAATTTTGAAGAAGTCTCAGTCTTTATTTCATGCATATAAACCAATCTTAGTATATATTTGTCCAAGTCTAATGAAATACAGTAAATTTTATGTGCACTGACTTAAAAGTAAGGCGTAAGCATTTGAGAAGTGAAGCGACATGGGTAGTGAAGCGAAGCTATGAGAAGAATGACGTAATTTTTTGTGCCAAAACAAACCTATATCAAGTATGAATAAAGTACACTGAGTTATGATTGGCTAATCTCCTTTGTTATGTAATTATGGAAGGATCTTGAATTTGGGACAAGAGGTAAATTTACTGATTTTTACACTGATTTTAAAAGTATGACATAGGCCTCTACGAAGCTGCTCAGGTATGGGAGAGCAGCACTTAGGGAAAGGAATGGAATGACGTAGTTTATTGTGCATTAAATCTGTTGTAATTGTAGAGACTAGCTATGATTGGTCAATTTGCAGTTATAACAGAGAAGGATCTCGAATTTAGGAGAACACCTGAATTTAGGAGGAGAATGAATGAATATATATAGAGAGAGAGAAAGAGGAAGGTGAGATAAGGTATTTTCGCCTGTTGAGTCACATTGTCTCACTAACTTTTAGTTGTTCAGTTTTCTAAAATTAACTAAAATATTGACTCGATATTCCTTTCCAATTTAATATACATTAAATTGTTTATTTTAATTTCTAACTGTTGCTTGGCAAACAATAGATTTTCTTTACCTAATTTACTTCACTTCTCCGTTATCCTTTCAGTTTAATTAGTTTTCTAACTTTCAGTAATTTAAAATTTTATTAAACTTATTCCGTACTGATCTTTATTGAAGTTGTTGCATAAGTTGCTTTGTTTATCAAGCTTTACTTTTTACTTCACATTGAAATTCTTAAAAATTTTTGGCTAAATGTGTACATTTTTATAGAAGTTATATTTATTTTTAGATTCATTTTATTGTTTATATATATATAAACAATGTTGTAGGTTTTGAGGAATATGAAACCAATGAATTTATTAATTATTGTCAAAGTGGTAACGGATGTGACACATATACAAACAACGTGGTAGATATCTTGAAGTGATTGAAATATTATAATTTCCTTGGATAATCACAACATATCTTTAATTAACGAATACACTATTCAGACATCATATTGTATAGCACAGCATAATGGGGGGCAATCTGCCCCCCAACATTTTTAAATAAGCGCTCTCATTTTTTATTAATCGAGAAAGAATTCGAAACTAGAGACGTGGTTTATTCAAACAGCCGGACAGACGAGAAAAAATGGGATGCGTACTAACTGCGATCGTATGTATAAATCCCAGTTGACAAAGTTCCGGAGAATCTTTGTTTCAATCAGATCAGCTAATGGGCTAAAGGTTCGCAGCGCAGAGAATTTGCAGGGAGAGTGACATAACATGCACAGAGTTGACACAAAATTTCACAAAGCGTATATATGAAACGCAAGTGCTTCATTAACATTTATGAATTGAAAAGTCTTTTGCCAGCTGGCGCCAATTAAGTTGAATAATTTTGTTTCAAATTTTGTATTTTACGTATATATAAAGAGTTGAGTTACTGAAGGACAATATTAATTTTCTAATTGAATTGAAATTGTAATTAGAAATCTAATATTACTTAACATTTGAATAAAATTATTATTTTAATCTTAATTATTTATAAAATTAAACCTTTATTATTGTATTTTATTTAATTGAAATTATTTATTAATTTTTTTAACATTAAGAATTAAATTTTATTTCAGTTTAATCCCATTTTTCTCGACAATTTATTAAATTATTAATACTTATTTAATAAAATACTTAAATGTTTAATTAAATTAAATTTTCCTCTAATTTATATTTCTGATGTAATTATTTTCCTGAATTATCCATTGGTTAGCTCAGAAACAGGTTTAGTTTCATTAGCTTTAACATTTTTCCAGGCACTAGCCCCTGATGAAGAAATCCTTTTAAATGCAATATCATTCCGCTTTTAATTTTGAAAAGAAAAGCTTTTTGCATATTGCGAATTTTACAAGTGGTTGTGTCTTCATTGTCTGAATCAAGTTTCCCTTTTCTTTTATTTGGGGTGTATCTAAATACGCTTTTTTAAATTGGGTTTCTTTTAATATAGTATTTAATTTTACTACAAAATTATTTGATTTTTTTAAAGACTTTTTCAATATAAAGCTTACTCCTCAAGCTTGCAAAAACAAACACCACATGTTGCGATGTAAAGTAACAATCAAATTCAAAATAAAACTTAACTTAGTTAACAGAAACTATGCACTTTAATTTAAAACGAGTTGGCTCAGAGCTTCTCACCGACGTATAGTTTAAATGATGGCAGCTATATTGCAAAGCCAAGTAATTTCAAATTTTTCACAGCTATTAACGTGACCTCGAGAGGCAGAAACACGCTCTGTCTTACAATCCAAAACCATTGACTTATATACTTTCTTAATGCTAATTTCATTTCTTAAGAAATGGAAAAGAGAAGTTATAGTTCCGGCTCAAATTGTAAATAACTATTCAATGCAATCGTACAAGTACCCGTACAAGATGAATAACGTAACATATAAAATATGAACGAAAATCACAGTGATATGAAATAAAGGGTGATAAAAACATTTGTCTCATCTGCCGATTGATCATTACTTATTCTGCAATATTTTATTTAACATTTGTTATTAGAACATAAAGGCTACAGACGCATATATAAAACATATATATATCTGCGAACTATGTATATGTTTCAAGTTTATAGATCAATAATAATTGATGATTATACATAAAACCACAGAGCGACTAGCCTCTAAAAATAATTATACATCAGAACTAGTATATTACAGAAAAATATTTTTGGTACTATAATATGAGAGAAATAGTTGGGGAAATATATTATCATATAGTGTCCGGCACTTTTAGTATTAAATTCTATTTTTTAATTAATAAATATGAGGAATAATACCTTATGTTATTGACTTTTATTACTTTAATATATTTAATTATATAATAATTTATACTTTTAGTTTTCATTTTTATTACATTATTTCTGCATTTTTCACTTATATTCAATAATAAATATTGTTCTCTTTTTCTATCTTAACTAAAATTATTTGCTAATTTACCTTTTTACAGATTAATAGTTGTAATAGCATTAAACAGTGATGATGGTAAAAAATGTAGAGTTTTCCTGAATTCGATTTTTAGTTATTTTGAAGAAAAGATTAGAGAGTTTTCCTCTTCCCGAAAACAGTACTGTTTTTACCTTGAAGGACAAAATACTAAACAAAGAAATAAAGGAATCTGAGAAAATTACAATGTAACAAAACGACAATTCTGAATTCTATCAAGAACGTTTTCTCTAACAGAGTAAGTAGTATATTGCCGACGGTTACTATAAAAAAAGGAAACTTTCACATCATCGAGAGAATGGAGTACAAATGAGTATGCTTATCTGTGTTGAATGACGTTGATTCATCGCTGAAACGCCTTTTCAACATCCAGAATCCACTTAAGTTTGTTACGCTCAAAAAAAGTCTCTCAGAAGAGCCTGCGAACTTTCTCTCTATAGGATTAGCAGCAGTGAAGAAAGAAAATAATCTTTGCGCCAGACATTTCTGGCACATCTTCGATGGATAGGCTCTAGCGTTTCGGACTCTTTCGGAAAGCTAATATATTAACCAGCGAATAGAGTATTCTTCTAGATAAACAGTTACCGAAACCTGAAGCTTTTTTTCCTTTTTTGAAGAGGCTAAGGGTCGCTTCAGACGTTGTATCTTAATTTGATCCATTCTTTTTATAAATTGTAGTGCGGCATAACTAAGGTAATGTTTCAGAAGCACAATATTGCTGAAATGTAGGCTTAACTTGGAGGAGATTATGCTTCTGTAAATGCCGCTAAAGTACTCTTCGGATATTTCTGTGTCAAAGCCAAGACTATTTAGCAAATGCTTTATTACTCAAGTAAGGAAAAAGACTTATATGCGAATTAAAGTGGTTGATAAATAACTTTATGACAGAAACGGTATTAGATTCACCCGGGACCACGCTCGCTCATATGAGTTACACGAGCGCGCGCACTGTGTTCAAAAGACCCGATTTGTGTTTTTTGAAGAAAATATTGTAAATCTTCAGAAAAAGAGTTACATCTATGTCAATAGTAAATTCTATGATCAAATTTTTAAAAAAAATTGCACATTAAAAATTTTAATTTCTTCAAATGCTTTTATGAAATAAAATGTCTTAAAAGCATAGAAACTCGTATTATATATTAGCACTGGATAAGAAAATAATACACTTTTGCTCTGTATCTGTTCTTATTTTCTCTATTAGCACTATACATACAGAGAAAAAAGCAACAACATACGTTAGCAGCACAGTGAAGGAATTGTTTTCATGTGTTCGAAATATAATATTTTTCATATTCCGCGAAGACCGTTTTTGTTTTTCTTTGCTCTTCCGCTCGGTAAACATTGCATCTTTTTTTCTTCTTTTCTTTTTTCCCTTTTTTTAGTTTCCGATAATTATTTTTCTAACAAAACAATTTATGTCATTCTCAGTCTCATCTATATCACCTTCTGAATCAGTATCATGTGTACTAAAAATTCATGATTGCTTCCATTCTCATTTTCTTCAATACATTCTCCTCTAGTTTGATGCACCTAATAACTTTCCAACATTTCTTCCTTGTACGATAAATTACGTGACATATTTCCCGTTTTCTAAACTATCATAAGTCAACTATGTAATAGTAACACGGATAAGCGTGCTGGGTCTAAAAGACCCGAGCCGATCAAAATTAGAACACCTAATCAAAGCCCCTGCGAAAAACTTTCATAGAGAGGTCGACCTAAGACATGATTAAACTGTACGTCAACAACTTGCCTGGAATAGGCGTGCTTTGAGAAAGATTCGTTTAATCGTGCAGGTTCATTGGACGCAGCGCGCTCGCGGGTTAAATATCAGAATAAATATTATTTTTCTTCATCCCAGTATATATTAATCAAACTTCTTAATATTGATACTTAACTCGGAAATCTTGTAGCAGTTCTCTAACGTTTGTGGTTTAGGCAAGCTTTATTTATGATTGAATGGTGGATGAATGTTATCGGCCTCCATTTCAGCATAACGATCCGTGTCATTCACTTCTTGGATGGCATTGTCTTCTGTTCTGTTCATATCACTGCTCTGTAAGTTGAGTGATAACTTCTGGCTTAAAACCAGCGGAGTGGCTAAGGAAATCAATATAAGCATCCCTGTCATTCACTTCTTATATGGCATTGCCTTCTGTTCGGTTCGTATTGCTCCGTAAGAGTGATAATTTCTGGCTTAAAACCAGTGGAATGGCTAAGGATATCAACATAACCATCTTTGTCACTTCTTGGGTGGCATCGTCTTCTGTTTTGTCTATATCATTGCTCTGTAGGAGTAATAACTTCTGGCTTAAAACCAGCGAAGTGGCTGTTTTTTTTTGTGTGCATACTGTCTCTGTATAATAGAAATGAAGAAACTTTGATACTTAGATACTGCGTTTTCCGCTACTTTCATCTCGAATACTCACGTCTTGTGGGAGAAGTGAAGTCTGTTGAGCTAATGGTCAATCAAAGATACATAGTCTTATCCTATGGTCGCGAGAGACAGTTTCTTGAATTTATTAGCACAAAAACTTTAGCTCGGGAGCGCTATTAATTTTGGTTTGACATTTTGCGTCGAAAACTCTAAAAGTCAGAATCTCTTTTCAAATTGTTGCTACCAAATATTATCGCCCATTATTATATTTAAAGAAATTAAATAATGAAGAATCTGCCTAAATGCATGTATGTTTCTCTCATTTGATAAAACAACGGTACCCAGAGCCATCAAATTTTAAATAACGTACGTCTTTACCTGAATATGGGCATTTGGAATTTGGAATTTATTTTGTTATCTATTTCATATTTTGTTAAGTATTTATGAGTTTTTGATTAAGAAACTTATAGAGACATTAGGATTTTATTTCGAATCAGGAGAGATGAAAAATGAGAAATGCCCTCCCCGAGACTCGAACCACGGACCTGTGAAACACGCGCCGAGTGTCTTGACCACTACACCACGAACGCATACGGCGGAAGAAATACCTTATGAACTCAAAGATTTTAAAGCGAGCAATGGCAACACTGCAAGGTAAAAAACATTTTTATCTCAAGCGCGCAAGACTACTTATCGGAAATTTCAAAGATATGCTCTTTTTAAATTATTTTGTGATATTGCTATTGAATTGAATTTTATGGTTTAATTGCGAAAAATATAATATTTAATAAATAATGCTAACATACAAAACGTTAAGAAAAGCCCCTTTGGTCGTAATATAAAATATAATATCTGAAAACATTCAAATGTAAGATTTTTTTTGGAATCTTGCATATTTCGTGTTTTAGAAAATAATGGGAAGACTACACAGGCATTATTGGCATTAATTAGACATTTAAAATGAAATTTTAATGTAAATATTTATAATTCTAAAATAAAAATAATTTGCGATAGCATTTGTAATATAAGTTCGTTGTTTAGGATTTTTTAAATAAATGATAACATATCTACAATAATTCTAAGTTAATTATTACATAGAAAATCACAAAAATAATAAATCATTAGTAAATTAAAAAAAACATCATTGAATGGCATTTAAGTAGGAAACAAATCTCTAACCGACACCTGAAGACAATATGTAAATAACATAAAATGCCTAATATTTTGAAATGGATTATCTGATCAATTTTTTCATGCTAGAATCAAGCTTTTTCATTTTATACTTTTTATAATAAGTATAAAATTATCCTCAAAATAGATACAGGGACAGGGGAACGTATAAATAAAATTCTTAATTTTTATAAAATAGATATTTTTGAATTGAAAGACTACAAAATCTGAATATTTGCATTATTCAAAACATTTTTCTAATTGGAAGTAAATGAGACCCATTGTTGAAAAATAAATGGCGCATAATTACTCTTATGGACGCGGCTTTAATTATTGCAATTACCATTCTAATTGTTATTAATTATAGTGTTAATTGGTATTAGATGTCATGTTAAAATAATTTATTACTTTAAACAGATCTTGAAAATTAATTAAAACAGTCAATCAAATAGATCAACATCAGTTATACAAAGGACTTCCAAAAGGCAGTGTTACAGTCTTCTGTTTTATAACTGCACGCTGCACAAATTAACCACGCCCAAATTTCTGTGTAGTTTCAGTATTTTTCCTTATCGATGAACTAACTATTTAAGCTTGATAGATACCATGCGCCCTTTCACCCGATCTTAAGCTTCCGCTTTGCTTTCGCCTTATCATACGGAGATTTGTTAAAGGGAACGTGTTATCCTTATCTCCAGGCATTAACCTTCTCCGAAAAGAATTGATGTTGCATCTATAGCATCAATGGCACTCTGAGATGGATAGATACTTCTCACACAGCAAATATAGGTCAATTCGAAAGCGCAACATTTCTGGTAGCTCTTTTCTAGTTTGATAAAAGTCTTTGAATCGGTTCGTAACTATTACTTTTAGACTAATATACAAAACTTCACCGAAAGAAACAGTATTGTTTTTTAAAACTTCTTTTCATCATTAGGAAAAAAGTAACAGTTTTATGTTTTTTACAATAACTGTACATAATCGTTTCATTAACTCTTTTAGTTTTCCGTCTTTTACTCTTTTCTCTGCTGTTAAGATTTACAAAGATAATACTTACGAAGATTCGTTTGGCACAATCAATATATAATGTAAAGTCGAATCTGCGGCTCAACTGGTATAGCGGTTATCGTCGCTGACTGCCGTACCGTAGGTCCCGGGTACGAATTGAGGAAAAGGCATGAATGTTTATAAATTCATAGTGTCCGCGCGGCATGAGGGCTCTCTAAATATGCGGCCCGCTGAATATCCTCTCGGAATGTTGGTGGTATGGGAAACCCTTGGATCTGTACCCCTCGGGAGTGCTCTCTATCAAAGTTGGGGGCGGAATTGAGCAAAGTCGAACTGTCACCTACAAGGTGCTCAAGGCTGTTGACAGACGTAATCTTGCGTCCCTGGCCACGAGGAATTTTGTGGGTTTGGGAGACTATACACTGGTGTGCCAAAATTAAGGACGAAGTCGAAAAATTAGCATATCAGCTGAACGAAGAGGCAGAGCGGACAGAAAGACCAATCAGGAGATTAAGTAAGATGATGTACGGTAGCATATGCGCAGATATGCAGGTAGACGTAATGAGGGAGTGTCTGAGTAGTATAAAGCATGTTGTCGGTGTAAGATCAGTATTTCTGGCAAAGAGTTTGCACGCCGTATAGCAGTTAAAATCACAACGAGTTGCTGCCTCAGCGAGAAATGGCGAATAATCAATCTGTTAGACGACATCTGGATGCTTTTACCCGAGGTCTAATCATTGGAACGTTGGAGGAAGGCCGCAGTGTGACAAGTGTGGCTGCAGAGTTCGGAATCGCTCACAGCATCGTTTTACGACTTTGTAGACAATTTCAAACTACAGGAACAGCTCTCCGGGAGTTTAGTAGTGGTCGTCCACGAGGAACCACACCCGCAGATGACCGGTAAATTGCCTTACAGGCCAGAAGAAACAGGCGGCAGACAGCGGGAGAAATGTCTAGACACACGACACAGGCGGCTGGACAACCGATATCGCGTTTGACTGTGGCCAGAAGACTGCACGGTGGTGGTCTGTTTGCATGACGCCCTGTACGGTGTGTACCTCTAACGCCTGCCCATCGGAGAAGGCGTTCTCTGTGGTGCCGGGAACACCGGAGAGATAATGAATGGAGACGAGTACTCTTTAGAGATGAGAGCAGATTTAGTCTGAGTTGCGATTCTAGACACATACACATCTGGACAGAGCGGGGAACACGCAATAACCCCTTCAACATCATCAGAAGGGACTGTTTTGGAGGTCGCGGAGTTCTCGTTCGAGCAGACATAATGCTTGGTAGCCGGACCGACCTTCATATCTCCCAAGGAGGTTCGTCACCTGGGACTGCTATTGTAACGAGGTTCTTCTTCCTTACATGCGTCTTTTCGCAAAGGCTATGGGTCCTCAGTTCCTCTTCATGGACGACAACGCTCCACTTCATCGCACAGTTGCTGTCGAATAGCTGTTTGAGAGTGAAGATATTGAACACATGGATTGGTCGGCATCCCGTCAAGCATGTACGGAACTTACTAGGAAGACCCGTGGCAGTAACGATCAGTAACGCCACGCTTATCGCCAGTAACGATTCCGAAACTGCGATTGGTGCTACAAGAGGAACGAGCAGCAGTGTCTCAACAACTCATTAACAACCACTTATCCAGCATGCACAAATGATGTGAAACCTGTCTAGTAGTCAGAGGAGATCATATTCCCTATTAAAGACCGGATGTTTCTTGCTGGACACCCATCACAAGGATGTTTCGGCCTTCAGTCGCATTGCGTTCCATGCTACTTTTTCAATAAAGCTTCTTTTTATACCTCTGATTTCTCTTTTAGTAAGTTTTGCTTACATTACTCATGTCCTTACGTATTAGGGATCTTACGGTTTAGTTTAATTACAGTGCAACCATATAAGATTAAAATTTTTTAATTTCTTATTTATTTATTTTTTATTTTTTATTCTCTTATTTATTTTTATTTTGTTTGTTTGTTTATCTGTCGAATACATTCTCGATATTCGTTGGACAGCAGCATATTCTCGATATTCTTCGATCCTTCTGTCATTTACTATGTTTATTGTCATTGAGCTTCAGTAATCTCATTAATGAGAACGTTGCATAGGGTAAATCAGAGCGGGGAATAGACGGATATTGCACCCTAAATAAAGGGGGAGGACGCAAACGTGCAGAAAAGCCTTCCTTGGGATTTGAGCTCCTTCTCCTAATTTCGACTTTTCAGAATTGCTTAAAGATGTATACAATAACTGCACAAACCCTTGTATTAAAGTACAAACGTCGTCAGTTTATTTCATTTTTACAAGCTATGTAAATAGTAATTAACATTTTGATTCGCTCAGTTTCTGTCAGGTTTTGTAGATATATTATCATCATTTTTATCGATTTAAGCCTAGCTATTTATTTAACTCAATACTTAAAAACTTAATCTTTTAACTTTTTACTCTTTTTTGTCTTCTTTTAACTAGTTTGTTTGAAAAAAAATTATTCAAGGACTTAGAAAAAGAACATTTTCTCATATTTAATATCATTACTAAATTAATAGTATGTATGCTTACAAATGAAGAACAGTTTATATACACTGGTGTGCAAAAATTAAGGACGAGACGGTTTTCTCAATATAACTTTGTACAAAAGCTTTCCAAATCAAACC
Source organism: Stegodyphus mimosarum (assembly GCA_000611955.2). Taxonomy (NCBI): domain Eukaryota; kingdom Metazoa; phylum Arthropoda; class Arachnida; order Araneae; family Eresidae; genus Stegodyphus; species Stegodyphus mimosarum. Next base: position 1,081,727 of record KK122455.1, on the reverse strand, counting down.
ATTTAATACCGTAAGATCCCCAATACGTAAGGACATGAGTAATGTAAGCAACACTTACTAAAAGAGAAATCAGAGGGATAAAAAGAAGCTTTATTGAAAACGTAGCATGGAGCGCAATGCGACTGAAGGCCGAAACATCCCTGTGATGGGTGTCCAGCAAGAAACATCCGGTCTTTAATAGGGGATATGATCTCCCCTGACTGCTAGGCAGGTTTCACATCATTTGTGCATGCTGGGTATGTGGTTGTTAATGAGTTGTTGAGACACTGCTGCTCGTTCCTCTTGTAGCACCAATCGCAGTTTCAGAATCGTTACTGGCGATAAGTTACGTGCTGCCACGGGTCTCCCTAGTAAGTTCCGTACATGCTTGACGGGATTTAGATCCAGAGACCTTGCCGACCAATCCATGTGTTCAATATCTTCACTCTCCAACAGCTCTTCGACAGTAACTGTGCGATGAGGTGGAGCGTTGTCGTCCATGAAGAGGAACTGAGGACCCATAGCCCTTGTGAAAAGACGCATGTAAGGAAGAAGAACCTCGTTACAATAGCAGTCCCAGGTGACGAACCTCCTTGGGAGATATGAAGGTCGGTCCGGCTACCAAGCATTATGTCTGCTCGAACGAGAACTCCGCGACCTCCAAAACAGTCCCTTTTGATGATGTTGAAGGGGTTATTGCGTGTTCCCCGCTCTGTCCAGATGTGTATGTGTCTAGAATCGCAACTCAGACTAAATCTGCTCTCATCTGTAAAGAGTACTCGTCCCCATTCATTGTCTCTCCAATTCCGGTGTTCCCGGCACCACAGAGAACGCCTTCTCCGATGGGCAGGCGTTAGAGGTACACACCGTACAGGGCGTCGTGCAAACAGACCACCACCGTGCAGTCTTCTGGCCACGGTAAAACGCGATATCGGTCGTCCAGTCGCCTGTGTCGTGTGTCTAGCGATTTCTCCCGCTGTCTGCCGCCTGTTTCTTCTGGCCTGTAAGGCAATATACCGGTCATCTGCGGGTGTGGTTCCTCGTGGACGACCGCTACTAAACCCCCGGATAGCTGTTCCTGTAGTTTGAAATTGTCTCCAAAGTCGTGAAACGATGCTGTGAGCAATTCCGAACTCTGCAGCCACACTTGTCACACTGCGGCCTTCCTCCAACTTCCCAATGATTCGACCTCGGGTAAAAGCATCCAGATGTCGTCTAACAAATTGATTATTCGCCATTTCTCGCTGAGACAGCAACTCGGTGTGAGTTTAACTGCTATACGGCGTGCAATCTCTTTGTCAGAAATACTGATCTTACACCGACAACATGCTTTATACTACTCAGACACTCCCCCAATACGTCTACCTGCATATCTGCGCATGTGCTACCGTACATCACCTTACTTAATCTCCTGATTGGTCTTTCTGTCCGCTCTGCCTCTTCGTTCAGCTGATATGCTAATTTTTCGACTTCGTCCTTAATTTTTGCACACCAGTGTATGTCAAATAAAAGTAATAATTTTTATGCAAAATAAAAATAAAATTTTTATGTATCAATTGTGAAAACATAAATTTATTTATTAAACACCGTAAACAAGGGATAGATAAATTTAAAAATTTTACACTTATCCTTTTTAACTATATGCTTCCATTTTTTTCCACTAAACATTGTTTAAGAATTACATCGATTTAGGATATTTAAAAGCATTTTCCTATCGATTTCATTCACATCTTTTTAATTCTGTCATTTAAAAAAGCATTGCTTAAATTAAATATTTATCCGTATTAATAAATATACATGTGTACAGCAAAAGCTAATTTAATGTAACTGCATTGGGCTGAATGAAGCAAGAAAGAATGAGTATCTCTAAGAATTTTGAAGAGCTGTCATATATATCGAGGAGAATATGTTATTTATCCCAGTTAACATATTTATAAAAGCTTCGATTTTTAAAGTATGATGTCTGTTTACAATATTGCATTATATTTTTGTATAAAATTAGATTCCTGAATGTATATTTATTTATCAAATGGCTAACAAAATTTGACATGTCCAAAATTTTTTATTTCCTTTTAAAATGCATTCAGCATTGCTTTCATGTAATAATAATTTAAAAAAGCATCGTGAATGTTTAATTTAAATATAATACATAGCGTAAAGTGGTAAACTTGGAAAAAGAGGTATAATTTCTAAGGAAAATCGTAGAATTGTGTTATTGCATGCTACACTATGTCATTTTTATAAAGACACTGTACAGTCATTAGGGCGTTTTTGAAGCAGGGGATATGAAAAACGAGCAATGCCTTCGCCGGGATTCAACCTGGTTTTTTCGAATGCGCTAGACATTCGTCTTCCGCTAGACATTTTACGTTCTGTACGTGGAAGATGTATACACTTCCAGCTTAAACAATGTTCTGTACCGCAGGGAGTGAAATATCAAGTTTTACTGAAATCGTTCTAGTACATGTCGACAGAGAATAGGCAAACCATTGCAGTACGCATTCTTCTATTTCAAGCATGCGCATGTTGTACGGTAGACTTACATAACGCATTACTGCTTGGAAGAACGCCATATCTCGTAGTCCTTGACTGATCTTGGCGAACGTGGTGTAGTGTGGACAACTCCTTCTGGAATATTGCTTTAGATACATCCGTGGTGCTAGGATTCCACTGGAACTTGCTTGGTCGTAAATCAAAGGCCTATCAGGAGATTCCTCATTCGTACTATCAGCTGCGTATTTCTTTGATTAAACAGACAAGTAATTGTTTCTCGTAGCCAGCTCAGCAACGGCAGGCCCATCAGCGAACAAGCGAGAAAGTCGCTGAACACTGTTAATTGGACATAGGTTCTATTGCAAGTGAACGGGCTGACTGCATGAGCGCTTCGCGGATATCGCCATGTGTAGTACGAAAACGAGCCAATTTCCCTAAGAATGTCCTCTACGATAATACCTCTCACCTTAGACAGATAATTGAGTGCAGGTAATGAGACAAATATTTGAGTGCTTTGACATAATCTCATAAACCAAACCACAGCAACAGCAATACCTTCCGTCACCCACAGATTCTCCCTCTGCCAAAGGCATGCGTTTCGCGATGTTGCTTAAGTCAGACATGGACATCCAGCAATCAATCCTTGGAGCGGTTACCTTTTTTCCCAATGCCACGTTACACTATACTTTTTTTTTTACAGACGAATCGTGGCTCGGAGTAGCATGCTTCGTGTCCTTTGTTAGTTCTATGTTGACTCCTTTGAGTTCGTTACTGCACTTCAAGGACACCACACTCTATACAAAAAAATTTCTTAGATAAAGATAAACTCACTTTTCCAATAGTGCTTATTGAAAACTGAAAAGATTTCTTTTATTTCCCTCACATAAGTAATTTCTCTCCCTGAAATAAATAAACAAATATTTCGCATTTTAGTGAAACTTGAACTAGCTTCTCAACCTGTATTATTTTAGTAGTATTCCAATTGCGTTTAAAACTAAAATATAGGGTTGATTCATTATAAATATTAAAATCGATAAGAGAAACACATGATTCAGGAATGAAAGAAAAAATTATCTTATTCCTAGAAGATTTTGTTAGTTTTTTAACAGCCTATTTAGTATAAAGCTAAACAGAAATTACCTTAGTCTAAGTACTATATTAAACTTCCGAGTGAATTATTACTTTCGATTCTCAAGTACTAATTAAAGTAGTACAAATATATCCAAAAGATTAAGAATAAAATTAAAACAACGTAATATAATATAAACATTGTAATGTAGTTAAAACAATCAGTTATTATATTCCATTTGCCATTCCATTCGGTTATTATATTCCATTTGCCAAATGATCCTTAGATCGGAAGCCACCCTACCTGAAGAGCGGACTCGTTATTAAAATTCTTTTTGGTAAACTTCAACTCCTGTCTATAGGTTTTATAACCACATCTCTTTTGTAATTTTGTTTCATAACACTAAATATATACTGGCATTTAGATGTCTGTAAAATGGTAAACAAATATTTTAGAAGCGTTATTTAACAATTTTTTCATTTCCGCAAGTAATACTTTTTACTGCGAGCAAACCTTTGATCTTTAGCCGTAACTGTAACTGCTCTTTGCGCGTTTGTTTACATTTTCAAGCGTGGGTTTTTGAGCTTACCGGTATTAGTCAGTTATCTTTGTTGACCTTCTAAAAATGTTCTTCTAAGGGTCTTCTAAGACTCTTGATAGTATTTTATTTGTGAATTTGTTTTATTTTGATTATACTGGTTAGTTTCTTTCGTTTTACTTATGCTATTATAATGCATACTATTAGCAAGCAGTATCATAAACCCAAAGCAACACCGTTTGAAAAAACTCGTGCATGTCTTTTGAAAAAACTTGTCGTTTGAAAAAACATGTCGTTTGAAAAAACTCGTGCAGGGATCTTACGGTATTAAATGTGTTGATTTGGAAAGCTTTTGTACAAAGTTATATTGGAAACACCGTCTCGTCCTTAATTTTTGCGCACCAGTGTAAGTCGAACAAGTGAGCATCAGTTAAGAACAACAACAAAGTTGAATCATTTTGTAACTTTTGGACTAATATCATTAAGTAATTGCAGCAAAAGATATCGTATTGCTTTTATTTTATTTTGTACTCTTAGGGAAAATGAAATAATACACTTTTCTATGTGAGTAGGATTTACTAAATTTATTATTACTAAAATATTACTCATTATTACTAAAATAATACGTAGGAAGGTTTATTTGGTACAATCACTATCTTAGGGCAAAGTTGTAAACCATTTGTTCATGATTTTGCTGTGGAGTGTTAATTAAGTTCCTTAGAATATTGTTCTATACATTGAATGTCTAGCTAATTTGATTCTTCTCGAATTTTGAAAGGAAACATAATAAAATTGTTTAATCCTTATGTGAAACTTTAATTCATTTAACTTCAACTATTAACTAAAAGTACATTTTACAACTTTCCTTTAAATCGCATTTCGTCATGTACGTGCTTACTCCAGAAATTTATGCAGATTTCATTTGCATGCTGAGTAGTTTAAATTGACAGGACGAATCGCGACCACATGACTTGTAGAAAGAGTTGTTTGATTATTGATTCGGCCGCTGATCTTACCTCCTTACAACAACCCCGAGGGTCAACTTAGAGAACTCTGCGAAGCTATAGGATTTGTATCTAGGCAGTCTCTGCCACGAAGGTATACATATAACGACCATGGTGGTTATAAAGGCCTCGGAAAGATATCTTATCGGTCTGCCAGATCCTAAAGCTTAAGATTCAGGTAGTTCGGGGAGTGTCCCAGTTAGCTGCCTGGATAAGACGCCCTGGATTTGCTGGGTAATATCCTTGGGCAAAAGGCAGGTAGCAAATCGAGAAGACCGGCATTACCGCATGGCGATAGGTGTCAATCCTCTTCAAGGTGGGAGTTTAGGGGTTGAACCCCTGGGCCGGGTGCTGCGGTTGGATTGACGACGTATTGTCAGTGAAGTCCGACGGAACATGTGTTACAACAGAAGCTGCCGCCCAGATAAGACTATTCTCGGGTAGAAATTTAGGTAAGCAAGCGAGTTTTAATTTACATCAGGTTGTCCAATCCAAGTGCAGTTCAATGATTTGAGAAGAAACACTGCTACTTTAACCAGTTGAATTATATATTCCAGTAAGCTGCTAACATTCTATGATACGCAATTTTGTTTTGTATTACTTTAATTTGACTCACAAATGGTAAGGTAAACAAAGTTAAGAGTTTAAAATTCTTAAACGCCCGTTATTTTCACTCTGAATTTATTAAGGCAAAAATGATAACTCCCGCCGGAGCTTTAAAAGCAACGTTTGAGGTTTCAGTGTTTGGTAAAAATATTTCGTTATTTACAAAATATCCCCATGCGTATAAAATTATCTGAATTCAGCAGTAGCTTTTAACATTCAGCTTACGTCATTAACGTTTTATAGGTATGAAGTCCTGATTCAGCTTTTATTTTCGCAATAATTGGTCGTACATATGAACTTCTAATTACAAATATATTTAAATAAAGCGAATATACACATTTCAGCATTTTTAACTTTAAAATATCAATTTTGCAAACATAGCGAAATCTAATATATTTAAGTATTGTCAGACACGTATAGTTATGTTAAGTATACGTTTATACTCATTAAAGTAAATAAAAATTGAAATGTTTGTGTCATTTAGCTCAGAAATTAACCAAGCTAATAATTTCGAAATTCTGGAATTTTTCAAATCCTTTTAGATATTTTCTAAGAGATTGATTGAACGAAGAAATAGAATAATTTGAGATGACGTTTTCCCATTTGGGTTAATATTTGACATTTTGTATAGTGTAAGAGGCTTTGAATTATAATTTTGTTATATTTTGCATGACGAAAGCTTTTTCGAAGAAGTAGTTTGTAAGTTCTTAAATTCGAAAACGACGTTAATAAAATGGATATACAGTTGTATTTCTTCAGGATCCTAATCCAACTGTTAGTAAAAATTTTAAAACAGGCATAATTTGTTTTCACTTATTTTTCAAGTCTTTAATTTACTCAAAGTTATCTAAAAATGTACGATTCTGTTTAACTGCATTCTACATTCTTCTTCTTTACACTGCAGTTAAGCTTCTATTTAGCCCAAAGGGGACTTGAAAGAGATATTTGTCTCGAAATATATTTTGCGTTGAAACCATAGAGGTTAGAAGAGTAAGCCTTCTTCCTATGTTTCGTGCAATAAAAACGAAGCCAGAAAATGCCACAGTATGAACCATTTATCATGGCCGTTGCCATAAATGGACTTATGGTTGGTTTTCGTTACTTTTTAATCGGCGTTGTTTACATGTTTATTGTTCATCATTGAACATTTATAAATCTCCCGTTCTAATTTTAATATTTAACATAAAAGATTTTCTAATAAGGATGCAGAAAAATCACAAGGATCGCAAATACCAAGTTCAGTAAAATCTAAACACATGAAAACGGTACATTAATGATAACTATAACACAAATGTATACATGGTAAAACCTGGAATAATCAATGGTATTTTATGCAAATTATGTCTAAAAACACTTTACAGAGCAGAGCAGATGTTGATATTTGATTTCAAACTCAGAGTATTTTTATTCAACAATATGTTTCATAAACTGACCCATACGTTATATGGTAAGTCTTGACGTAAAGTTGCTGACATTGGTTTCCGTTTTCTGAGGTCATGTTTACTCCATTTATTCTAACCTATATGCTTTTAATCATGGAGGTTTCGCCATGGAGGTATAGTTCGACCGCCTTATCCGTGACCATGAGCGCAAACACGCATGCGCCATTCGGACCGAATTTTTCTCAAAATAGGGTGGAAAGAAAGGGGACTTTCTTTCCTTCCAGCATATCTCTTTCTGTAGAAGAGAAGACTTTCAAGTGACCTTTCCCGTCGCAGCAAGTAATGACATCCCTTTTGGACAAGTCTGTGTGTTTTGGCAGAATGCCAGCCAGGGTTGCGTTTGAGACGGTCGGACTATAACTATGGAGGTAAACGCCGTGGCTTCAACCATGTTTTTAATAATGGTCTAACTCAACCCATCTATTCTAGCCTCCATGGTTTCATCCATGGAAGTTTTACGAACTAAGCATGACGTCACAAAATTGAAGCAAATTAAATGTGAAATGGAATAATATACTAATGTTTTTCCATATTTTGATTCTATGCCAAACTGCCAAGTTTTGTAGAAATCGCAGTAGTTTTTTAAAAAATTAGCTCTAAAATTTTAGCTCCTTAATGGTAGTTGAATTTCGTATATAATTAGTAATCTATCTTTTTTATTAAACTTATTTGATTCTTTTTTTCACATTTCGAAATTTACGTTCATTCCAAATAAAATTCGCCAGTTTTTATAATTTATTTTAAAAAAATTTTTATAATTTTTTTGAAAAATATTTTGAAACACAATCTATAAAATTTTTGCCATGATCTTAAAGTAGATGCATTTCTAAGCATAACTGGAAATCGTTTTAGATTTTTATTCAAAATTTCCGAAGATATACGTGAATTTATATAATGACGCGTTTATAATTTGGCATATTTGTTGAAAGCGACAATAACATTAAAGATGGTTTAGGCACTTCGTTAAAATTATTTAAAAGTAAAAACGATGTAATTTTTTCCTCGCTCATGCACAATGTAAAAAAGGGAAGGGAAAATATGTTGCACTGTATCAAGAAGTTCGCGAAGTGAATTATTCTTGGCACAAACTGAAAAAAAATGAAGCTAAGACAAATTTTTGAATTTCACCTTAAATTTCTCATAATTTGAATCGCGGAATCGAAATAAGGAAAGAACATGGCGTGTTATTGCAGAAAAAGTTGATTTTGAATCAAAATACCTATATTAGAACAAGGCTATGTATACATTTAATATATATCCTAAGTCGCGCTCTGGAGACATAAAAAAAGCAATTTCAATTTCGTCAACCGGCCCAGTACAACGGGAGATATAGAACTGCCCCAATTTTTTTCGCAGTGTGCATTCATGCAGATTATTCATCTCCATGCTTCTTTACAAAATTTCCAAATCCTTATTTTATCTTTAAATTTCCTTAGATAATCTCCAAATTTCCAAAGAAATAATACAGGGCTATGTTGGCAACAACTTGGAAGGTGGTACAGCCAATTACAGTGGATGGCGCAAAATGTGAAACAACTATTATCAATGCAGATTATAACGGAGTTTAATGTTTTTATTTTAATTAATCGTTATCACTGATTTAAACATTATCAGGAAATAAATTTTTTTTATTTTTACTAACATAATTACACAAGCTTTAAGAACGTATCTAAGTTTTTATCTAGAAACAACAAAATATTTTTGTGAAAATACTTGCTGTATTTGAAAAGAATACTACATGCATGTTCGCAAAATCTACTTATTCCTCCTAAATCTGATATCTCTCAAATTTATCTTCTATCTCACATTTCAAGAAATTTTTCCGTCGTTAAGATTTATTTTCTGTTTGCTGCTTAGTCATTGCTGATAACGACAATCAGTGAAAGATTAAAACTTCTCTTTTTTAAATTTCGATAATTATGTTAAAACCAATTGTTAGTTTTCATGGACATATACCGAAATTATCTTACCTATCTTCTCTTACTTACTAATTAAAAGCTATTTATTAACTACATCTTAAATTAAGGTTAAAAATAAAAGGTTCACGTTTCTTAGCGCTAGTGGATTAATTGATTATATCTATGATGCGTAAATAATTGCTTTCTGTTATTAATTACAAATACGTATTAAAAACGCGCTATAAACTGCGAACGTTTACTGTAAAGTTTATGCACCTAAATTATAATGGCGAAAAACATTTGATTTAGTTATTTAAGTTTTACCTTTTTGTGCTAAGCAAATGCATTTTCTGTACGAAACCCCATTAACTGTAATACTACAGTTGATCCCAAACTTTGTTTCATTTTTCCAAACTTGGATTTAAAAAATAAAAACGTATGTAAAAGAGGAAATGTTCTTAAGGATAATTAGTAGAGTTCGAAAGTTCGTTAAATCTGAAAATTTGTTTAGGTAAATTAATAAAAGCTAGGAAAGTTTTCCAAGTAAAGAATTAAACTCTTGCATACAGCTCATTAAACAAATGACGGACTCCAAAAACCGAGAGAATTTTTAGGGTAGTTCTTTTTTTAATAAATATATGTAGGTATAAGTATATAACTTAAAACTATTTAATTTTTTTTCTGTTTTCAAAATATATATATATATAACCGTAAAGGTTTATAATACCTCAATTAACTTATTTAAGCAGTTATTTTATGTTAAAATTACTTTCCCGTCACCCTCATTTCCATTTTTCTGCCAGAATGTAAATTTCTAGCTCGCGCGTTATTCAAATAAGGTAGAAAGAAGCGTTTATTTAAAGGGAGGTTTTAGAGGGTAGATTCAAAGCGTGTTCTGCCTGATGAGAGTCACGTTGCTAATATGATTTTCTTGTGAGTAGTATTCTACATCGCTGCGTTATTCTTGACATTAGGCTTACCAGAAAGCAATTATTAGCTTGTTATGCTGACCTCAGATCAGAGCCAGATTGCGCAAGTCTGCAGCCGTTAAGCTAACCAAACCTACTTGTGTTAGTTTTAGTCCATCCGTTATCATTAATTTAAGTCAAAATTGTTGGCTTTTGTAAGCACGAGTCGTGCAGTCTATTAACGTTTAATTGAGTTCAATAAAATGTACCTTTACACCCTTTCCCTGTGTCTGTGGTATTTAAAAATATAGCTATAATTTGCTTATAGTCTTAAGACTTCTTGATTTGATTTTACCAAAGAATACGAGATTTTATAAACTGCAGATATTTTCAACCAAATAATATTTCTTGAAAAATCGTTAAGAGCATGTGGATTCATTCTTTAAAAGATTATTCTTTTTAGTCATTTTCCTCTTTGAGATTATTAAGATGCTTTTTTTTAAAGAAAGAGAAATCCTAGTGCATCACAAATTATTACAAGAACCTACATGTATCACAAGAGGCTTACAAATCGTAAGTGAAAAAATCAAAATCCTAAGTAATAACATCAACTTTCAGTAATACAATGAAAATAAACACAAAGAGAAAAAAACAAAAACAAAAAAGGTAAAAAATATGTAAATAAATCTTTTGCAATGTTTAAAATAAAAGTCAACAAAATCATCAAAAGCTCGGTAGGCCGAAGGTGAAGATACAAAATCATAACATTTCGGCGGCCAATGAATTCCAATTAATTTTAATCTGCATTTCAATAGATTTCTTACATTATCAAGCAAAAGACAAGCAAAAAGCAGATGGAAAACACTTTGCTCAAAGCTAAGACTGCAATTACACAAATTGGAAGATGCCAGCTTAAACCGTTCGAGATAAACGTTGAACTTACCATGTCCAGACAGAAATTGCGCAACTTTAAAATTGAGCAATAAGTCCTTCTTTTCAGTCTTTCAAAAACAGTTGGGAAGAATGTTTTTGTAACAGCTCCCTTGTCAGAAGATATATAAACACAATTCCATTGTTCAATCATTTTAACTTTGAATGTCTTTTTAAAGCAGGATTTTGGAATATTTACATCAACATTAATATAATTTTTAGTTGCATTCTTAGCAAGCCAATCAGCTCTCCCATTTCCATAATTACCCGAGTGACCACGGACAAATGTAAAAAACACTGAAATGGCGTTTTTTTGCAAATCTCCGAGATCTTGCTGTATAGTAACAATACTATCATTACAGGATAAGGTATTTTTAAGCCACTGGAGGGAAGAAAGTGAATACGTGCAGATTAAGTAGCTGGAAACATATCCATCCCGGCTAAGTATCCACTTAATTGCAAACCTAATGCAGAGAAGCTCAGAAATAAAAACAGTACATTCATTTCTAATACGAAATTGGTGGTAATCAATTTCAACACCATCCTTAAAAATAACATAATCAAAAACAACTTTATCATCAATCCCACTACCATCCGTATAGCACGCATATGAGAATGAATTTTCAATGTGTTTGCATATGCGTGGAAAAAGTGGAAATTGGTCTCTAATGAGGGGTCGAAAATCTAGTTTTGTGTTAGACTGTGTCTTTTTGTAATGGGAAAGAGAATTTTGAGTACGAAACAGTTGTTACTGTGCCGCCTAGGGATGATGAAGTTTTCTGTTGCAGTCTTAAAGACGAGGAGCAGTTATGCTCCCTGTCGGTGGAAAATAAATTAGCTGATTACGGAAGCAAGACATGATTTTGAAAGAAAGGTAGTTGTTTTTCTGTTGCTATTTTGCTACTAAAAATGTTTCTCCTGCATGTTGGAGGAAACGACTTTATGCGGTGCGATGATGAGAGGAGGTAGCTTCTTTTCTGGAGTTAGTAAGACAGAAAGACAACTATGCCCTTAAGTCACATGCCTTTCCGCTACTATTTTGTTGAAAGCTGTTAGTAGTTTCACATAAATACTATTATGTTACCGGAAACCCAGGGAGCAGTAAAAAGATGAAATATAGCAATATTTTACCGGACTAATTAATCATCTTTTTCTTTATATCTGCGTTACGCACGTGCCTCTCCAGAAGGGTGTCGACATGATTGTTTCGACTGTTCCTGAAAGGTTTGCGTCATTTCCATATACCTGAAGTCGGTCTTCTGATGGATCCATTTTCCAGTGTTTCTCTTGGTTCTTTCGGAGACTCCAGGTTCTCGCGGAGCGGCTAGCTGAACTACCTTCTCCTGACTTTTCGACCGACTAAGTTGATTAGAGGTACAAATGACGTCCACCGAACATTTAGATAAACTTTTCTTATGTTTATATATTTGTTTCAATAACAAATGCTGCTTTCTTGTGTAAAACTATCTTTTTCTAATATGTGTACTTTTATGGGTTACTAAATTGATTAACCTAGAACTCAAAGTTAAAACTAGATAAGAGTAAAATGTTGGATGAAATTCTATCGCATCTTGTTGTTAAACTAATGCTGAACTCAATGGCAGGTAAAACTTGTGTACTATACCTGTTTCCAGTATCCTAATAGTTTTCATGTTAAATAGCAACTCAGGAAGTCTGCTGTTATATTTAGCTGCCTAAGGTTTAAAGTCAATAGATAGTAAATGTAGTAGAAATAATGGATTATACATTAAAACTGAAATGTGAACTTAAACGATAACTTAGACCACAAATAAAATGCCTAATTTAGCTTGAATTTATTTATGTTATCTTTTGAATATTCACTGATGCACGATCCCTGAAATAACAGGTAATACACAACGCAATCCTTCTTTAATTTAAGAAATGCTTACTTGCTAGTTAATTAAGTTTTAACTTAGTAATTTTTAATTGTTACGATTTCACCAAATGATATTGTGGGATAGAAATCTCACAACGAAACAGCGGATTTTACCGTCGTCCTATTTTTAGGACAGTTAAAAATGCAAGGAAAATTTATCATTTAGGTAAAATGTTTTGGTAATGTTTTTACTGGTATAAAAGTATAGAATATTACCTCAATAAATTCATATGTATATTTTTCTTGGAGCTCAAAACTTTAGAAAACTTGTGCATTGAAAATATAAGCAAAAAATTCTGCGAAAATCCCCATCTTAAAAATTTTATAAAAAATATCTTTATTAATTCTAACTTGTGATAAAGACAAATGTATAGTTAACTAAATCTGAAATAATAAATCGTCTTTAATTTGAATTAAATAATGCCAAAGATTTCATACAAAGACTATTTATGTGTGCTGTCCTATTTTTAGGATAATGAGGAAATATGTGTCAAGATACGATTTTTAGTGAAGAGACTAAGAGACTTCTCGCTGCCTTCCCACTCGCATGGGTTTCGGTCAGTTCATGTCTGCCTTTAAGGCTGGAACTTAGTTCTCGGTGATATTTGAAGACGTATTGTAGTTTTTTCCACTCCGCCTACTACATACGTAGTGTTAAAAGACCAATCTCCGTGTTACTGTCTGTGAAGCACTTAAGTTTAGTCCTTATTTAGTTTATTTCTAATTTCTATGTTTTATACCATAAGTGCCGGTCTCTGTATCCCAGGCTGTACACTGTGAGAACTAAAGGGTAAATTTAACACCTCCTATCTTTGTTGTATCTTCTACACGCACGAACATAATTTTGAGTAAGCTCCCTGTTCCTACTCAAGATTCCAGTTATGTTTCCAAAGGCAATTAGAAGGAATAGAAATTCTGACAATTTTACTGCCTGCAAACATTTTTATGCTTGGATGGAAATATCTTACCATTTCAAGATTCTCCACATGGCACTTTTGGCAACATATGTGTCTTTGCTGACTTAGTGCAGAATCCATGCTACTTGCGTTCTTTCAGTCATGTACTATGAATTATTTCTCCTGCTTTCTTCCCATGCCTTTGTGGTGTAGTGGTCAGCACGCTCGGCGCGTATTCGAGAGGTCCGTGCTTCAAGTCAAGGTGAGAGCTTTGCTCATTTTTCCTCTCTCCTGCTTTCAAAAAATACCTAGTGTCACTACAATACCGTTTCTCAGAATTCACCAGATTACTCCTTAATGAAATATTACATTTTGGTACACATATCATCCTTGAATTTAAAATGTAAAGCCCCTCCTTGCACACTTTTTGTAACGTGCCGAAAGAGCATGCCTGAAATATTGCATATTTCAGCATAACCACGATTAATCCAATATCGCAGAGTGATAACGCTGACCTTGAGCTACCAACCATCTTTCATTGGAATCCATTTAGCAGATTAGATTCTGTTAAATTTTCCTGATTGTATATCATTGTGATAATTACGTTCCATTTAAGAAAATAGTCCTTAGTACAGAAATTTTGCTTACTTTGTAGGGATTCATATTTATTTGCACCAGCCAGTTAAGCTTAAATTTCCTATAAGCCTTCAATCTTTTAATTGTCAATGCCAGAATATTTATATTTGGTAGCGCGCGTGAAAGTATGCAAATTCTCCCATTAGGAGTAAAGGTTTATATACTGAGCTGTAGAAGGAAAGGAGAAAAGGGTGGACAAGCACTGTACCTTTCTAGCGTGAGCTCCATTTATTGCTGGTTAAAGTGGCGTAATTGCTATTACTTTGTTGCCACGAGATTTCGACGCGGTTTTAATTAACAGGCTTATCTGAGCCCTGGGGAAAGCCTACTACTGTATTATTATCTTTGAATTTTAAGTTTAATTCTTGTTCGTTTAGTTACCTCAGGAGCGAGGCTTAGTCTGTTAGCTTCAAATCGACACATTTTAAATTTTTAAAGTGTTTAATAAAGGGTTCTTTTAACACTTCATTGTCCGGTTCCTCTCACCTGTATCAGCTGTCACTCTGAAAGTTAAATAACTAGACATTAAGACTTATATATCCATTTCGGCTATTGATATCTGTGAAATGTACATTCTTTTCAGAAAATTATCTGCGATATAACATTTTTAAATTGAAGGTATGCTGTAACCCTAAGACCTAAGTTATAAGATAACCTAGGTTCGATATTAAATCAAGTTATATTAAAGGATTCAAATAAAGAGCTCTCTTGCTATCGTTTTGAAAAATATTATATTCTCAGCAATATTTTTAAATGCTCGAATAGACTTAACCATTCAACGACCAATTAAAAATTGTAAAATAATCGGAAATCATGATGTAAGTTAAATGTAATAACCTTCATAATTGCTCTGTTCTCATTTAACTATCTACTTGCATTTGCTTAGTCTGTCTCGCTCCAGAACAAACAGAACAAAAGTATAATTAAAATTCTCTAACATAGGCTAAAGGTAAAATTTTATTAAATTGTTTGTTAGATTATGATTTGTTGTTTCAATATAAAATTAGCAAACAACTGTCACCTCAACTTGGAGAATCTGAAGAACTCAAGTAATTGAATTAATGAAACATACAACCTATTCTTCCTCTAAATACACCTACTACAAACAAAGGTGGTTCTAACTCTACTGTTAAGTAGATACAAAAGATTCATGCCAATTTAAATGTAGACTTAGATGTCATGCTTCTTTTAAACAAAGCTAACAAGCTGTAGGTTTGATTTGGTTTGGTTTCGTGTATGATTTATTAGTTTTGGTGATTATAGCAAAACACTGGAGGGCTATCTGCCTAAGGAAAGGAATACCTTGGTGGGGGACTTTCTAAGGGAAGCCAGCTTGTACACAAGTTACGCATGGGAAAAAGCACTTAACAAGCTGTACTGCATGTTTGCCACAGTACTGTCTCAAAATACTATAGCCTTGCCAGTTATTTAATTTCAAATCAATTCATATTCTGGTAACTACCGAGAGAAAAAAAAATGCTTAAAATAGTTAACATAAAAAATGTTAGTTAAAATAAAGCTTACAAAGACAGAAAACGTATTTAATAAAAAGAAAGTCTGTAAATTATACATTTCCACCAACATCATTCTACTCAAATACAAACAAAATTTTCGAAATGTATGCTACATCTGTCAGATGACTACCATGCTGTGCCTTTTGAATACGTCAGTATCTTAAAGGAACATTCGCAGCAAAAATAACTACTATTGTGGTTCCCAAAAGGATTAGAAGATTGTACCTGAAATATAATTCTCTACAAGGGCAGCTAGCCTAGAAACAGGAATGCTCATTTCTAAGCGCTCCTTCTAAATGAAAATTTACATTACTGGTTATGTGAATTTAATTTTCGTTTTGCTAGGGGTCTGGTTATGTTTATATACATCATATTCTGTCACTTAGGGGAATTTAGGTTACATTTTGAAGAAGATAATATACAAAATTTAACTCCCGAATTCTACTCCATTTCAGTAAATCTTCGTCAAAGCATGTGCATTACACTTGAGTTCGCTACATCTAATTTTCATAATGCAAAGCCTTATGGCTACCAAGTAACTATACATTATGTAAATAAATGAGATTTTGCATCACAAAAGCTTAAAATGATAAAATGAACATTCCGTTCCCTTTGGGCTTCCATTTCTTGCTCGAAAATTGACTAATAGCTTTTTCTCAGAGGTTCCTTTTGTTAGTAGTTTTTTAAATATTGGACCATCCAAAATCTTCTGCGGTTTTGCTGCTTTTTTTATCATAAAGCCCAACGAAGCACTATTAGAAAAAAGAAAAGGAAGATTTTATTGAATCCCATAAGAACCATTTTATTTTGTACTTTAGCCAGCTCTCATTATTGTAAAATTTCATTTATATGAATTGTTTCGTTTGGTTTAGTTAATTATGGAAATGCACCCTAAGGCTATCTGACTAAGGGGAGGAAGGCATTCGAGGGTAATTTTCTACGAAAAAATGGTTCGTATAACCATTATTATACGGTAACCGCGAAAAGGTCCATAAGCACAACCCGTTCGCCCGGAATCGAACCCAGGTGGGAACTACCAGTGTTCAGCAATTTTACAGCTCAACCGTCGTGGGCCTATTATATAAAAGTCATTAGGATTAGTCTTAAAAATTACCGATAAGCTACTTAACAGTTTCCAAAGAAGTGAACTGCAGTCCATTCAGAATATTTTTAAATAACGTGAAAAAATAAAAATTCTAAAGGTCTCGTGAATATGGGCAAGGGTGCCACAAAACAACTCAGCTTCACTCAAGAAATTTTTGTCTGTGATTTATTGAAATGTGGGGCCAGGTATTGTCGTAATGAAAGGCATCATCTGGAAGATTGACCAGCTCTCGGCTATTAGATTCGGCTTTTACTTTTAAAGTGAAAGCGTGAGAGAGTACATTGCCTGATTTAGTGGCAACAAAGCATAGTATACAACACCTCTGCAGTCTCACCATACACAAAGCATTACTATCTGTGATGCAGCCCTACTTTCAATTTTACCAAAGTGGTTCTTTTGGCTTGCTGCATAACCTTTTTCTCATAACATTATTCTATGGTATTCTCTTCCTGTCTCCAGTAATGAGCCGTTTCAAAATAAAGAACTTATTTAGTTTTTTTTTTTTTTTCAGCAAAAATTCATAAGCCAAAACTCGAGCAAGAGTATTTTGCTCTGTTAAAGTATGGGGTATCTATGCATTGTATCAGCTTGCGTACGCAGTCTTTAAACGATCAAGCATCGTTTTGGAAAATTTATTCTGCTTGATAGTTCCTAAAATATATAACTTAAGCGATAGCTTCTTATATTCATACAACATGGCCTTCCAAAGCAGACAGTCTTCCTGACTAATAGTTTCACTCTTAAATCACCTTGGAAATATGCCATCAGTAACAGCATGTTTTCCATATATATTACAAATTCTATAAGCAGTTTTACTAGTAGTTTTTTTTTTCATTTTGAAAATAAAACAGCGTGACAAAAATGAAATTTTCTCCGTTCTTAGCCTTTTCAATCCTCCTTTCTTCCTCAAAGAACAGCTCACAAGTCGAGCGGTATAATTGCTGTACACTGGTAGTTCAGTCTGGAGTTCGAATCCTGCTGAGCGGGCTAGTTGCATGGACATTTTCATGGTTTTCCCTATGTGTGACGAGTGTTCCCCTATGTGATGTTATATGAGTAAGTTCCCATTAGAAAGTTCTCCTCGAAAACATTTCTACTTTTAAGCAGACGTCCTTGAGTACTTTTTCATAATCATATAAACAAAACCAATCCTAAAACAAGAATTATGCCGCAACACATGCTAGAAAAACAGAATGTGAGGAAAGAGCAACTGTCTTCAAAAAGCATATGCAAAATAAACGTAAGTATATAGTTTATGTATTAAAGTAAAAACGTATAATGCTTCATTAATTACTATTTACCTAGTGATAGGTTAAGCTGCATGGTATCTGGTGTTTATTCAATACCTTTTCTTATATGATTTTACTATTTCAAATATTCTCATGTTAGTTTTTTGGACACTTCAAAGAAAACTCTTTTGAAGTGCTTATTGCTTACACCAAGATGATGTGGCATCCGTGTAAAATGAAACGTTTGTTGCAAGCTCCTTGCTCAAGAAATCTGATGAAAATGTTCCGTTACGGCTTCTATAATTAAAAAATTGTAACCTTGCTTCTCTGCGAGCAATACGACAGAGCTAAAATTTGTTTTGGGAAAGAATTTTTATTTTTTAAATCCAGAAAGGATTTTTTATTTTAGATTTATTTTGTAAGTAAGAGAGATAATACTTTTTTGCTTATTTTTTCAACAGCTACTTCAGACCAGTTAGGTTTGTTTGGTTTATCTTAATTTTGCAAAGCGCACAATGAACTATTTGCCAAAAAGTAAGGATGCCGTTGTGAAGGATTTTCTAAGGAGAAGAGACTCATAACCTCGTACACATGCGGAAAATCACGAAAACATCCATGCAGCCCACCCCTTCACCTGAAATTGAATCCAAGCTCAGCTACTTTTCCCGCTCGGCCCTGATGCGTCCAGACCAATTATAGGAATAGCATAATATCAATGCTTCATATTTTTTGTTCAGTATTACTTTGCACTCGAAAGCGCTCGAAGCAACTTTTATTCAGTCCTTGTTGTTGTTTGTTGCATTTTGCATTAGGCATTTACTATATTTCCTTGAAATCAATCCGTTATTACCTTACGTATGGTATTTGCCCCAAATCAAGTATGATTTCACCGACATAGCGCACAACAAAACTGTCACACACACACAACGAAACATAGCATTGTATAACACAGAGAAGAAGCGCTGTATAACACAGCGAATGTGTCTGAACATGGCTGATAATGGGCAGGTAACGGATGTTAACAGTTGTCCTTTCCTCACAGGGTTTAAATAAGAACCTGGTTAGAAATGTCATTTATCGTTTTGTTTAACAAAGCTCATATGAAAGCAGAAAAAAAGCTGCAGAGGATATTAATGTTTTTGACGCGATTTTTTATGAGATTTCCAAGAACAAATGCAAGAAATCGAAACAAAAAAAAGCGTATAATCGGTATACTATTGTCGAAAACAGCTTTCATTGCCGAAACACGCCAACAGATTTTTAAGAGTGCCGGCTAATACCGAAATATCAGTGATACTTTTAAAATGAACAGTGCTTTCGAGTCCGTCGACAACTCAGTTGGCAGAGAGGTGGAGTGTAGTGTGATGTATCAGCTACCTATAGGTCCGTGGTTCGAATCCGGCTCGACGGATTCTTTGTTTTTTCTTTTAATTCAGAAAGTTAGGAGCTGCAAAACATTTTATTTCGTTAAACAACTGCTGAAGTTTTACTAGAAAATATAGAAAGAAAACAATTCTTAATCTCATACTTTAGATAGGAATACCGGTTTAGTCTTGTTCAATTGAATCGTAATCGAATTTCTGATGTAATTATTTTGCTATAATAGTATCGCATTTACTTATTCTTTCTACCACTTGTACATTTTTAAAGTTAACTTTCAATAAATATTTCATATTCTATACCTTATTTTTAATATTTTAGAACATGATGCAAACTATTTAGATTGAAGCTTATTTAGACGTTAAGCTGGAAACCATTTAGAGTTCCTAATAGCTTCGTATACAAAGATCAAACTAAAAAGTTGCTGTTTTATTATTATTATTTTTATTTATGCATTTGTTTTTCAAAATATATTTTAAATACTTGAATTTTTAGTCATAAATGTAACAAGATTTGATTAAATCAGTAATTCGAAATTTTTTAATTGCAATTTGAATTTTACTACTGTTGGATAATAAGGAGGGTGCAGGCCACGCTGACGGTATAGTGGTTAGGGTAGCTTACTGCGGTACCGAAGGACTCGGGTTCTAAATCCGGAGAAGGCATGTATGTTCATATATGTATTCTGTTTTTGCCACATGAAGGCAGTCTAAATATATGGTGCGTCAAATGTCCTCTTGTTTGAATTGGTGTATTAGCAGAGGTTTGGGAGACCTTCGGACCACCTTCCGGGATGCTCTACCTCAACATTGAGGTGGAAATAGAAGTCCAACCTCACTGAGTCTCTGGGAACTCTTCTTCCATGAAATTCATGGACAAGACAGCAACAACAAGAGCAACAATGAAGGTGAATGTAACAGTTTATAATTTGAAAACCTGTAATTTCCTAGCTTATTATACAATATGTGTTCAAGCTTATTTTAGCTTATTATACCATATGTGTGTCACTTCTATCATAAGCTACTATAAACATATAATAGAGACCAGAGCCATAAGACGTGTGGCGATTTAGCTGTTTGCAAAGAATGTTGCCAGTTTTAGAATTCTGCATTTTCACACATTATTAGCAACCTAAAATAGGAAATTTGTGGGACAAATGTTTATATGGTCTACGCCAGTGCATGGAGGCGTATGTGTATACTTTACTAGCTCAGATGACTCATATTTATAGTAGCAGGTTTAAAAACAAATAGCAGTTTATAAAGTAATCGGTTAAATTACCTTAAATTTAAATATTGAATTTATAATAGCATTAACTTATTGGAATTAAGAATAAAGTTATTAGTATTTGCCTAGACGATTGGATAGCACGGCGTGGAGCCTAGTCGCTAGGACGTTGTAAACTTTGGTAGTTTGAACTGATTTCAAATTTCAGTAAACGAGCTGAATCTGCAGGTACAGGTTGAGACAAGGCAGGCATCTGTGAATCCTTCTAGGAATATTAGGTGGGGCTGGGAGTTTCTAGCCCTAATCGTCCGCTCGGAGGGCCCAGGGGACTCTGTGGGGGTTTTCTACCACTCTTACCTTATTAAAACATCCCGACGGGATTTCACCTAGTAATGTGTTCTAGTGATCCCTTCTTTCATCGATACTAAACGCGAACAAACAGCTCCGATATTCGAACCTGGGACCTTCGAAACGGCAGATAGGATCACTAACCGTCATACCATTTGGGACAGATCTGAATGCACAGAAAAGTTTTGTCACTCTTCTTATGAGCAATATGAATAAGAGTTAAGTTCTGTTCCCAGGCATCTCTACGTTCTCTCATGTAGATAACCTTCACGTGTTTTCCCTTAATAAACTCATATTCATTAATGGAAGCTTCGTAAATTTTATATGCGAGTCTTTACGATCTTCTCATTCATTTTACGCGAATTTACTACGATTTTAGATTTTGTATGGAACTCTGCACTCTAGGGTGCGATCTCCTTGTATGCTTGGTTCTATTTTGTACGCTTGAATGTCTAGGATGTTTCCTCCTCACTTTGCGGGTGTAACGGCGATGAACTTTATCTATCTCATGTAGTTATGCGAAATGTTGATCTGCTGTAATAACCCTATCTGCTGTGTACCTTGGGCAACGTTTTCGGGGATGAGACTGTCAAATGACCGATAAATTCTGTATTTAAGGAATGCATTAACTTTCAAAGTTAAAAATGTTCTTGTTTTCCATTTTGAATTTTATTTTTTTGCTTAAATTATATATTTCAAACTAACTTGTCTGATGGATTACACAGAATATATCAAAGCATAGGATGGCTGTTTGTCAACGGGGAGAAGTATCATCATGGCAGGAATTCTAAGGGATTTGTCACACATGGGGACAAAGATGTTTACCAAAATTGATGCCCAATCGAATTACCAGTGTTCGGCCTTTGCCGATAAGGCATTAGTAGTTTTATTCACTTATGAATTTTTTCTCGGAATATTATTATAAATCTACTTATATGTTATTTTTTCAGTTACAAATTAAACGCTGACAATACGTGAATTTGAATCCAGTTTACAAAACGCAATTTAAGAAGATTTTAGTTATATTTTAATTAAGTATTTAAAATTGAAAGTTGTAAAAGAGCGCCTGAATATTAAAAACACTCCTGCAAAATAAATCTAGAAAGTTTTAAGATATACTGTATTTTTAATGGAAAACAACAGCTCCAGATGCTTTTTTAGATAAGCAGGAAAAGAATATGTTATTCACAGCCGTCTGTACTAGAGGAAATGTCAAACAGGTATAGAAAAAAAACTGATTCTTCTGTGGAAAGCTTCCACCTGACTTTAAAAAAAATACCTTCAAGTAAAAGCAAAGGAAATAAAAATCCGTCACGTCCAGTTCATGTTTGCTTCTATTTTTATTGCCCTTCGTACTTTAAGTTTTTCTCTTTCCTAATCTAAAATTCTTTACTTTATTTAACTTTGTTATTTTTCTTTCAGTACTCGTACTTTACTTTCTTTACTCTTGATTTTGAAAAGTAATTGTTAACAGCAGGTGTTTGCAAAATAAAAACAGCTAATTTAGAATATGTAGGGAGTTATTTTTAAGCCGTTGCGATAATGTATAACTCTTCTGGATAAAAAACGTAGTTAAATTTTCGTAACCATATAGATTACAAAGTACTTCAAACGCGAAACAGCTATTGTTCCTTATAATTAAATAAATTTTTGAAAGGTATATATGTATATTATATATACAGTTGAATCCGGTTAGTTGAACTAGTCCGGATAGTTGGACTAGTCCGGACTATCCGGCTAGTCCGGATAATCGGATTAGCCGCTTTTTCGGACCGAATGCTCAAAACCGAAAAAATCCTGTATACATAAGCCTAATGTTATTCGCGTATTTGGGCCAAAATTCCGTTTAATAGGACCAAAAGACGTGAGAGCGAATAAGAAACAGAAGACAAAAGTCGGTCGCGTACAGGAGATGTACAGATGCTACGCGACATATGGGAGGATATGTTGCTGCGATCCACAGGATAAAGGTCAGGAATTCCTTAAAGTGCATGAGCAAAACCAGTGGGAGGTTATCACGCGCACCATTTTCTTTGACGTTTTCTTAAAACAGAGCCAACAGTGAGGTTATTGGTCCCTCTGGCGTCTCCAAGTTTCAACGCAATAAACAATAGAGTATCCGGCTCCACCTGAAAGGAATTCTCGCCTGTCAATCATAATTAAAGTTGACACGAGAAAGCTGTCATCTCTCCACTGGGATGATTTTAGTGCCGAAGCTTTGAATTATGAGCATTTAGCTCCATCTTGACCTCGAAACACCAAGGTTTCTTCAGACCAATTTAGTCAGTGGACTGTGGACGTGTCCTGTCTCCCCTGCCAAAATTTCACGACGGGACTTGACGTTAGCTTAAAAATTGGATTCCTGGATAAGATCAGGCAACAACCATGAAACACTAGGCAGCGTCGGTTGGTGTAAATTACCGGATTGGAAAAGACTACAATTTTTTGCTTGATAAAACAAGAGAAAGAGCTGCGAGAAGAACGGGCACATTGTGAAAGACGAGGAGGAACTGCCAAAAAACGGAAGTGTGAAGGCAAGGATCCAGACGTCGCTGAGGTAATTAATGAATGGTTTTCTATTGTTACTGGACGAGCTGTGCGTCTAAGCGGCCCAATGTTAAAATGCACAGCAGGAGCACTCGCTAAAAGGCTGGGCCACGATGACGTTAAAGCTTCGGATGGTAGGTTGTCTCGATAGAAATCTAGACATGACATAAAATTCAAGAAAGCACATGGCTGATAGTACAGGTGCTGAACAATGGAAATCAACAAAACTGTCCGAGATTCCTGAAACATTTTCAGCAGATTACATCTACAATGCTGACGAAAATGGGCTGTATTTTCATACTACATTGTAATATAAAGCAATTTAAATTCTCTAATCGCAACTTAAAGCCTTTTATTTTCGTAAACTATATGTTGTAGAGGCATTAGGACTTTCTTTGAAGCAGGAGACATAAAAAAATGTGCAATGCTCTCCGAGAGACTCGAACCTCGTACCACGTTTGCTTGGCTACTGTCCTGCGACAAGCTGATTAGGGCATATGCTCAATCATCCCAGGGCCAATGGTCAGGAAAGCAGATATCTTAGTACTGCAGGCCATGGCGTACTTCTTATTAAGGCTGTTGCGCTACTGAGGTTAGTTCACTCATAACAAAAACGTAAAGTGCTTTGGCACTTTAAATCAAGCACGAGTCCTTTGTTTTTACAACGCCTATCTTCTCGTTTCGACCTCACCAAAGCGTATCTCTACTTGTCGAAATGGTATATAACATAAAGCCAAATATTCGCTCTTTCACCTACGTATTCTTCGGTATGTCTAGACATTCACCAGAGAATGGCAACATTCTCCAATTTCGGTCTTTCGTGGAAAAAAATTATATACTCATGAAAAGAATTTTTTTTCTAAACTTGAGGCTTTCCTAGCAACCTTTATGCACAGCATCTCAGATCGTCTTAGTAAACATTATGCGGTTGTTCGTTGGTACGTATTGTAGCCACAAAACATTCTGATCGCTTACAATTAAATTAACGTGCATTAGACATCATAGAATAGCATGTTAGGATGACGTTCATTTGTCTGCATTGTGATTAAAGCATTACCGTCTCGCATATTCATTCTGCACGGAGCGCTGAACCAAAGATAATACATATCACGGCTATGAAATCAACTAGCGCTTTACTTAATGATATGAACATAGGGCACGATATGAGATACGTGATTACACATGAGATTCCGTAGAAATATTTTAATTAAATCTTTTTAATTTTTCTCAAAACAATGTTTTAGGAAAAGGACTTAGTAATAAAACAAGTCTAGCTCTAAATATTTAAAAACAATATTTATATATAAGTACTGTAAAAATAAATAATTAATAAGTGCAAATAAGTTAATTGAAATATAAATAAAGAGGGCGTTCAAACATTTTTAAAATGATTTCGATAAAATATTTAAAAAATTGATTTGGAATAAACATTTCTGGCAACGGCTTTTTAATTGAAATAAATATCGTCTACTGCTTTTAAATTTATTCTTTTTTCGAAAGGTCGCATGTCAACAAGCTATGGATTCAGCGATATGTTTAGATATTTTCAAAAATTAAATTCCTCTTTTATACTTCGAAAGTGTTGTCCATAAATATTCAGTTGAATTGTATTAAAATATCTAAATAAAAATTAAGCTACATTATTAATCAGTATGTCTAAACTTTTAGTTATTACTTCTACATGAAAACAAAGACTCCAAACGATTATCCGGAAAAGATACATACTTGTTTCTAATGTTTCTAAAGTTAAATTGTTGTTAACAAGAGATTCTCCGCCGATGCAGAAGCTTTAGATACATCTTTAGAAACAATAAATAAAAAATAAATAAAGCTTTACATCTTAAAAAGCTAAAAAACATGACGTTCACCGTCTTTTGTCGTGGCATATAGCTAAACGTACAACAATTTGTAGAACCGTGTTTGAAAACTATTTAGCAGGATATAAATAAAAATACATTGTGACGCTTGATGAAGCATGGATTTAGCTAAGTGATTCCAAAACAAATTCTGCTTATAATCGGAAACGAAGAGGTAAAACCTTATTCTCTTATTGCAAAGAAAATTATTCTAGAAAAGTTTCAGTGAGGAGTTCATGACTGTCGAAGGATTATTTTATAATGAGAAAAAGAAAATTAAAAATGTGGCAAAAAATGTTAAAATCAACTTAACTTTCTATCAAGAGAACGTTTTACGTCCGATGTTTGCATTTCTTTATTCCACAGACTTTGAAAGCGTGAACCTTCATCAAGACAAATCAGCAAATCATACTTCGAGGAGAACCACTGCATTCCTTGAAAAAATGTAGACTGATACAGATATTTCTATATTGTTACGGATTTTGTATTTATTTGGCTATTTATTTAGTACTATAATTAAGATTGCTTTCTTTTCCGATGCAACGCAGACGATTTTTAAAGAGAAAGCTACGTCGGAAAAGTAAAAATTAAAAGAGCACATGCATTTAATATTTAATAAATAAATATCTCGCAGTTGCTGTTGCCATCCCCAAATATCGAGAAAAATCGAGCTTTTACCAGAATACGCTAGTTAATAATTAAAAAGCTTATAAAAGCCAAATTAAAACACCTTATCTCAGTTGTAGTTGTAGCTGTTTTAAGCGAACTGTTGTTTACCTAATGCTGTGATTGATTGTAGCGAAATCGCTGTGAGATATAATTAACTTATCTGGTTTGAATCGAATTCTGTTTAAAGTTTGAGGTATTGTGATATTGTACGAATATCTCTGAGGAATATTTCAGTATTTTGTTTTATTTTGTGTGAAAAGAATAAATTTTATTAACTTTTGAACGACTTGTGCAATCAATCCATTACGAACTCGTATGCACCCAACAATATACATTTTTCAACACTTTCAACCATTGGTCTTGCAAGTACACTCATACTTCAGATATGCATTAGTGTGCCTTAGGTCTCTTGAATTAATGAATCATTTTCTATAGTACTGCAATATTAGTGTAAAAGATGGGTAAATTTTCGCAAAATATAGCCGGCACTTATTTGAGTTACTACATTGGTTATCATAAGTTTTAAAAAATCACAAAAATCACGATTACTGAAACCGTAACACGTAGAATTTTATGAAACTTACCCACAATATACATAGTAAGGTATCAAATAACATAAAAAGAAACTACCAGACAATTATGGTACTATAGAAATTAGCAGACATATAAAATGAACAAATCGAAGGTCTCAGTTTGCTGTAGAAAAAGTACCTTCAATACGGAATATGATCGATTCTAGAAGCAATACAGCACATACAGCCATGTGTGATGCTTTCAATTATGCGGTCTATCAGTTCCATAGGAAGCGAGGACCATTGGTCTTGCAAAGCGGTTGCAAGCACTTTGAGGAGGCGGATTCAGCCTCCTCAAAGCTAGACAAGAGCAGCTAGATGTCTCCCTAAAGCATCCCAAACGTACTCGATAGGATTCAAGTCCGGGGATCGAGCTGGCCACTCCATGCGCATAATTGTTTCCTGTTGAAGATAACCACCTACGATGATACCCTGTGTACCCTGTGATGATACCCTGTGTAGTCTTGCGTTGTCGTTCTGTAACAGGAAAACATCACCTATTGCCCCGGCATATGGGCGCACATAAGCATCAAGGATGTCTTCTCTAATAAACCTGAGCATTCATGGTTCCTCTTGGAAAGACATAGTGGTCTGTGCGTCTACCCAAAGAGATGCTACCCCAAACACAGACACTGCCTCTTCCTTCGCATCTCTTTCACGGATGTTTGACGGATGATAACGGGTTCCAGGTTCTCTCCATATCAAATAGCGCCTACTATCGCTTTCTAGACTAAGCCCTGACTAATTCGTAAAGAGAACAGCACTTCATTGATCAGGCGTCCAGTGGACATGTTGTCGTGCACACTGCAAACCGTCCCTCCTATGACGTGACGTGAGCGGCAGCAAATGGCTGGTCGCCTCGCATACAGACCACCTCCGTGAAGCCTTCTACTTACGGTTACAGCCAAAAATATCACAGCAAAAACCTCGAGGACGAAAACGCCGCGGCGAATACATCGCATGGAGAAAACGTCGTGGTACGAAATATCGTGGAAGAAAATAAAGCGAAGAGAGAACATCTCAGTTCTAAAACATCGTGGTTCAAAATATCGCGGTCGAAAATAAAGAGGCTCAAAAACTTCGCAGTTTAAAATCATCGTTGTCGAAAATATCGCGGTAAAAATAACGTACCTACAAATCATCGCATGATGATAACATCGCCCACATGCGTTTTTCGAGCTTTAATAATTGTAAGTGGATGTTCGCATAATGATTTATGAGCTCAAGATGGAAAGAAGGATTATTTTTACTTTCATATTTTTTATTAACTAATAAATTTGTAAAAGCAAAACAAGAAATAATTTTCTCTATAAGAGTATCAGATTAACAAAAGTCAAGAAAGTAATCTCATAATTAACTTACCAATTTTTTATAAATAAGGTCATGCAGTTACTTATTTTCCGTTTCCTAACCTTTTTTAGATTATACTTTTCATGAAAAATTACCAGTAAAATTCATTAAAAAATAATTTATTAATGACCTTTGGTAGTTAACGACAACAGTTTAAAATTTTATAAAGTGAAATAAGTTGTATTAATTTTCTGTGTTGAAGTTTCCATTTTACATTTTCAGCAAATATTTATCAGTTAATAAAAAATATGAAAGTAAAAATTATCCTCCTTTCCATCTTTCGCTCACAAATCATTATGCGAATATCCAATTACAATTACTAAAGCCTGAAAAACCCCTGTGTGCGATGTTATCGTCATGCGATGATTTGTAGGAGCTTTATTTTTTACCACGATATTTTCGAAGAGGATGTTTTTCAGCTGCGATATTTTTGAACTGCTTTATTTTCGACGACGATATTTTGTATCACGATGTTTTAGGACTGCAATGATTTCTCTTTGCTTTCTTTTCTCCCACGATGTTTTGTACCGCGGTACTTTCGCCTTGCGTCGTTTTCTCCGCGACGTTTTCGGCGGACACATCTACGCACAGTTGACGTTGACACCAACCTTCCGGTGGCTGCAGCAAGGGAGGATCGAAGAAGAGTCAGAGTAGCGGTTCTATTCCTGCGTGCATGTAATCTCAAATATCAGTCATCGCCGCTCGTCGTTGCAGTTGGCCGTCCTTAGCTGAACCTCCTAGATGCCGAATATCTGGTTCTAAATTGCCTCCAAAGTCTATGAACCACAGAAGGACTTACATTTAGCCATCTGACCACTTCTGCTTGACTTTGTTATGCCTCTAGTCTCCCAATGGCTCTCCATCGTAGTTCTGCAGGCGAATGATGTCTGGAGGTTATTCTTACGAATTGGCTATCTCAGATTTCTGATGTCACTATCACAGTGAAATATGTGGGCTTACTCTCAAATATGGACTTTTATGCTCCTTGCAGGTGACGATTTCTGAGTGTAGCGCCACTAATTTGCATATTGCAGTTTTACTCAGCTACTCTTACTTGGGCTCATATTCAAATTTCACACGATTTGGCTTATTTTTGAGGGAGTTATCGCTATTTTTGTGATTTTTATGGTAACCAGTGTACCTAAACGTCCAACGTTCATTGGTATCAGTGGAATTCCATACACCTCTTGATCAAACTACCGTGATAATTAGTAACAACACTAAGATTACATTTAAGTTTGGAGATTATAGAACTGATTAATTATTTCTACTAAATTTCCGTAATGTAGAGAAATGTGAATAAAGTTTTTGAAAGTTAACATATTAAAGGAAAACCCCCTTTTGACTGCACTGCTTAGCATTCATGAATTACTTTCGTATCGCTTCCTCGAAATCCAATTTATTTACATCCGTTTCTTAGTTTTATTTTAGAGATATACAAAAGCATTTACAATTTAAATAAGATAAGGAAAGTATAAATTCAGTTGAATATTGATGCGGGTAACAATCATCAGCAAAACAAACGGCAAGCCCGCAGTAATTTTTCTTTAAACTACAAATCCTATTTCTTCTTAAAATAAAACTATAAAATAAAACTAGATATTTATCGTATAAGACAATCTAAACCTTCGTAGTTTTGTTTCTGATATTAACAGTAACTGAATAAATATTAGACATTTAATTACGAAATGAAGTACGACATTCTTTAAAAATCAGAATCTTTGTCGATGATTGTCTCATAACCATATTTCCCTCAAAAAAAATTGTGAAACTGAAAACAAAAAATTAATTTTAGATTTATCTTCTCTGAATCCGTTGAAAATATTCTAAAAATTATTTTGTTATTCGGATTGGTTATTTATGGTTATTTGGATTAAGTAGAGTAAACATTGGCTATCTGCCAAAGACAAGGGATGCCTTCATGAAGAAAAATTTAAGGATGTAATGTATTTCTCCTGCCTTCTTCGCATGCCTTCGTGGTGTAGTGGTCAACACGCCCGACGCGTAACCGAGAGGTCCGTGGTTCGATTTCCGGCGAAGGCGTTGCGCGTTATTCCTGATTCCGAAATACCCTAATGTCTCTCTCTACAAGGAAAGTAACTAACATTTATATTACTAAATAACTAATATTTATGTCACTCATAAGGTAAAACAGTGCGCAAACTGAGCCCGAAGTATTCAAGGATTTTGCCGTTTGATCTTTTCTTTGTGTTATTATCTTTGTATTTTTCAAAATAAATTTGAACTAATTTAAACTCAATAAAATTCAGTATTAAAAAACAATGAGTTTAAAAGGTATCCCCCCGTTTGCACGCCATCGTGCTGTAACGGTAGCACACTCGGCGCGTATTCGAGACGTCCAGATTGGGGTCTCCGCGAGGACAATGCTAATTTTTCATGCCTCTTTCTTCAACAATCCTAATAACTCTACGGTGGCCCCTGAATTAAAATATGATGATGATGCTGATGATTCTTCATCACCAGAATATAGACCACAAAACGGAGTCCCTTAATCCTTAGTCTCCCCCATTAAAACGGGGTGTATAGAAGGTATTTTCACCCTCCTTTCTGCATGCCTTTGTGGAGTAGCGGTAGCACATTCGGCGCGTATTCGAGAGGCCCAGGTTCGAGTTCCGACGAGGACATTCCTTATTTTTCGTGTCTCTTGCTTCCGAAAAATATCTTAATGCTCTACCAAAAAAAAATCCGCTAAGTTAAAATCCGCTTTTACAAAACTTAATTTTCCTTTTGATTTAATTCTTATTAGAAATTCATTCATTTACTTTCTAAGTAGTCCGGAAATATATCAGAGAAAATATTAAACCATTTCAGTAAGAAAACAGAATCAACTTCCCTTTCAAACCCAAATAAAAAATAAAAAATTTAGTAACATGCTGAATTATAAAACAAACCGCTTAGATAATAAATAGATAATAAGAAAAAAATGTTTTACTGAAATACATTCCAGCCTAACAATAAAAAAATAGTTTCTTGTTTTATATGCAGTTTGCAACTTACACGAAAACAACAGATCTGTATGCCTGATGAAAACGTGCTCTTTGTTACGTAGCCAATTAGCTATTTTTGACCTTGATTTCGTCAGCGCTTCAGAGTTTAAGTATCTTTTTCCTCTTCCTCTATATAACATTCTCTACTGCGCATAGGTAATGTCACCGAACCTACGATGAAACAATTCTATAGAATGAATCAGGCAGTTATTGAAATCCGTGGAAACTTCAATTCCTTAGCATAAACTGAAGCACCTTTCATCCTAAGAAAAAGTCGTTAAATCTAATTTTATTTCATTCTTAAAGGTGAATTTGTATTAAAAATGTCCTTTATTATAAAGGATAACGTCATATCATAATGTAAAAGGCTAATATGTCAAGTAAAACTGAGAGTAAGAATAACAACATATATCAACGCAGATTTTACTTCAGCTTTTTGAGATAAAACATAATGAAAGACATATATCTCGTTGAAAGCGATTCCATTAAAAAAAACATGTGTGCCATTTGACGCTGTTTTTCTTATAATCATAATTTTTTAAAACTTGTTTTAGTGTTTTTTGTGTGCAAGTAACATTAACTATATTGGAATCGCTAATATTTGTACTAAGATGAAACATCAGTTTTTGAAGATCTCTCTTTCAATAATGATTTGAGAGTAGCCCAAAGGGGAGATAGCTCAGAAGGGTTATTTAGTTGCGAAATGGCATTTGTGGCGTTTGCGATACTTTTTAGTATCTTGTGTTTGTTTGAAGTCTTGTTAATATATCAATAATAATTCTTTTTTACTTTATAAAAAGTAATCCGGAAAAATTAATTTTGTCTGAATTGTAAAACTCTATAAGTGGAAGTTTTCATCGGGCATGTTAGCATCAATGCATGTTAGCGACGGTCATATTAGCGTCGTATATATTAGCGTTGGGCGCGTTAGTGTCTATTTCAGTTAACACTCTCTGTCTGATGCAAAAAAAAGAAGACCATCGTACAATGTGAACAGACAGAAATTTTCTTAAAATTTCTTGAAGGACATTGTTTAGAAAGAACGTTAGATGGAAAACACAGAAAATGTGCAGTTTGTAAAACAAATATGTCTGTAAATAATGTGTAAAGTGTGTTGATGGATTGGATGTGGAATGTGTTATTCCAAGGCACCCATTTACACAAACATATGCAATTATTTACATGTAATTTACCGTGATTCCCAAATCGGGATTGAGTTTTAAATCAATAAAAATCATATATTTATAGTCTATTTTTAAATACAATGGTCTATGTTTGTTTACAAGCAAAAATGGAACTTTATACAAAAAAAATCTGGCAATTAATTGGCTAATGCAAGTATCAAAGTTATCTATTCAGAAAACATCTTAAACGTTTGTGAAATAAAAACTATATTCAGAAAATAGCATTGTGTTTTCAAAAAGAGGATTTTTACTGACTTGCAATTACAAGCTTCCATTTAGCTTACTTTTTATGACGCCGAGTTCAACAAGACATCCAACTTAAAAAAATAAGTAAATAAAAACAAGAAGAAAGAAGACACAGAAATCTTGAAAAACTGCTGGAAGGAAAAGAAAACAAAAAGAAATAATTTATCTCAGTCTTAAGAAATAGCAAGATAAAAATTATTATTTTCCAAGAAATCGCATACGGTTTAATTTATTTGTTTGAGGCTTTGGGAGATACATACTAATTTTGTTTAATCGGGATACATAATTAAATAATCGATACGGAATAATTCTGAATGCATTTTTTCCTTATCGAAAACGCATGAGGTTTCATCGTAAAAGATGCAAATGTACTAAGTTCATTGTTCTATTGAATTATTAAAAAATAGATTGTAAGGTTTTAGTTTAAACTAAAAAAGTTTTATTTTAATTTGCCTTTTTCTATCTGTTCTTATTTCAACTTCCCGTTAGAATAAGCGCACGTTTCAGCTTTATGCTAATTGGAAGTGGAGCCAAGTTCTGTTTAAACGGTAGGTAGGAACCTGTCAGTGTGAGATTTTTAGTCTCAGACCACTGTTACTCTGCTCAACGTTCGCCCGACCAGCTAGTATTTAAATTCTAAACCGTAGTGCTGTTATGCTATTACGTATTGAAGTAATTCTAAGTGCAGAAATTTGGTATTAGTTAAATCTTGCTACGCACCATTTAGCATAGAGGCCAACCTCGCGTTATAGCTCTGTGAGCAACGACTACTTGATTTCTATTTAATTTTAGTTCAAATTATTTGATTGTTCAGTTTAAGACCCAAGTGCGGTCGTCATTTTCTGTATCCCTCCCGAGTTGGGAAGTGGCTGTATATAATTTGTGGTTTAATAAAAGAGGATATTAAATCCCTCTGAAGTGCAGTTCTTCTACCACTTAACCACAGTTTTCTACCACACAACATAGATGCATTCAGCTCCCTGTTCAAGATCAGGACTTAAAGTATTTCACGAATATGTTTGCCAAGAGTATGCACCGAACACTCAGTCCTGACAAGATTATCATGTAAAGGATTCTTTTTTTATAAAGAAGCCATAATTGCACTTAATATAAAACAATCCCTTATAATTTATATTTGGATACTTTAATAATTTCGGTTTAAAATCACTTATAATTTCAAACAAATATATACTATGTTTCATGAACCCACCGCATTTTGCAGTATTAAAAGAAAGATAGGAATATGAGAAAAAGCAAAGCCTACATGTTATGTTTTCTTACATACTGCGTTATCTCGAAAGATAGTTTACTGTGCACTTCCAATTACAATTTTGCGTAAAATATTTTTTTTTAATTTTCTAAGCTGTCATAAATAGTGAAACCAAATGAATAATAACATAAATAGTGAAACCACAGATAGGGAAGTTACACCCCTACAGAAGAAAAAATTTTCCGAGCGTCAGAGGAAATCGATTTAAAAAGGTTTCGCCTTTCAAAATACTCACCGGCTACCTGAAAATTTATCATGAGTGTAGCAGTGTTATATAATGGTACGTTCTAGATATGCAACTACTATGTTGATGTAGTTGTCTAAATTCAAAACAAAAAACTAATTTTAAAATATTAAACATTGCTTTACTTCCAACAATATTTGCATAGGATATGCAAGAAATAAATTTATGAAAATGTTAACTAACAAAACATAGATAGAGGCTTACTATATAGTGGAATCTTCAGAAATCAGGGTAAATTAATGTCCTAGGAAACTTGGACAATCATTAAAATCGTTGGTAAGAATGAGATTAACGTCTCACATTTCCTAAATGTGAAACGTTATAGTTAACTTTGGAGACCCCATCAGTAAGCACTTAGAAACTCTTTCCTTCGATTCCTTTTTTAATGGAAATACTTTACCTAAGGACTTACCAATTCATTCCATCTTGACTCGGATTCACCTGTATTAATGCCCCGTGATAAATTAATTACTATTTATCGCAAATTGTACAGGAACTTCCAATGAATTGCGCAGTTACGGAAGCATCTGGAGGATTTCCCTGTAGGAATGCGAATGCTGAGATCTCTTCCTCCATCACCAATCTTCTTCGCTTCCCTTATTTTTCAGATCTTCTAAAGAATTGGATCTCACTCTTTTCCCAGACCATTTACCCTGATTGAATATCTCTCGCCCTTAGTATCCCTGAAGACAAAGTATCGAGGAAAGCAAGGAAACCTGAAAATTCTCTGGGCTTTAGTTGGACTGTCGTCACTTAGGGACTCTATACAAAATCGTTCAGTTGAATGCAAGTATGAAAAATGTTTCGTTCTAAACATTTGTTTTCATTCCCTGTCACGTCTATTGATTTGATAATAACAGCGACTAAAATAACAGCGATTATGTGCTCATGGATATCTATAGCGATTTATTCCCCGTCTACCTATTTGACTAATCATTGATCAAAGACGGAAATTACACTTGTATTTAGGAATGACACCAAGGTTACAACCAGGCACTAAAATGTCTAGACATTTTAATGAAAACTTTAGTGCAGACAATATCGTAAATTGGATTTTTTTTTTAAATCTTGCACTAACAGAAAAGTACCAAAGCTTCGTGTGTTTCCTTGATTGTAACTGCGAAAATGTTTGAGTGTAACATTTCAACGAAAATAGCCAGTTTAACAACTGTAGAACCTATTTAAATGATTTTTTGAGTAACAACTATACGTCCGGGCAGAATAAAGAATCCTTTCCTCCAAAACGGAATGAAAAATGGATTTTAATGGGATCAGAAGAGAGTATTACTTGACAACAATACCTACGCATGCATCTCTCTTGCATAACTCAAAAACGAGTAGCCAAGAACGTTGAAATTCTGTATATGGGTCTACTAGAAGATCTACGCATTTGCACATCTCCGTTTTTCGTTGCAAATGGCCGCTCCAAATGTTTATATATGTATTCCCCTGCTCATACCGGTTTAGTGAGCTAAGTACATTTTTATTCTCATACGTTGATAAATTGTGCATCTTTGCTTTAGAAGCGGCTGAATTATGTTGTTTTTATGTCCCGGTCAAGATTTTTGTGCCTTTAGTGAATCTGCATACAATAGTTTAGAATTATCGAATTTTAAATGTTCAAGTGGAGTTAAGCCTAACGAAGCCGGCATTTGTTTATATTTGAAAAGCTTAGTAGAAAAGTGATTTAAGTCAGCTGGTCCACTAACTTCAGTGTCTTTTTTCCCAATCAGACCAAAATTTAAGTTTCCGTTTTGTAGACCGAAAATTTTGTTTTCCTGCCCGTTGGTCAAAATGCTTGTTTTGACGTAGAAACTCTGATTTTAATTGTAAAACATTTTTATCAGGTGTTTCTGTATTTTATAATTTTTAATGAAAGTGTTTTCAGTTTTATGCATTTTTGTCTTGCCTCGGAATGAGAAAACAATTGATCGAATACGAAATATATGTCTCCAATGAAATTCGAGGAAATAAGTTTAAGTGAATTACAGCAAAAAAATATGTACAGTTTAATAGGTAGTAGTCTTCTGGTGTCGACAGCAGATTTCTTTCCAAACATTCCCGAAGAAAGCAGTTTAATCATATAGGGTTGAGTGATTGTAAGTCTAAGCATTAGCAGTTTTATGGAAACATCAATATTTGTGCCATAAGTTCATTGATCAGTTTTCATTTGTGTTCATTCTTGAAGCTAGTGCTTTAAGAATTCATAATTAGATTTCGAATTTTATATCTTTGTGTATATGTATTCAAATTCTGATCTAAAATGTAACTGTACGCGGAATTTTTAGTTTTTAGTTGGTTTTAACATAAACTTAGGTTTTTAGCTGGATGTGCGCGATAAATATTATCTTTCATTTTTATATACTAAGCCTTTCTTTCAGAAATACCTTTGCGATTAAGTACAAGGAGAAATAATTAACTTTGCTTATTCCTTAGTTAAAAATACATTTTCGACCGGAGCTGAAAAGAAACAGAAAACTGTATTTGCCTTTGGAGAACGAAAGTAAGTACAAATATAAATGACGGTAAAAAAAATAAAAAAGCATGATAATGGTTTTCATGAAGCAAAAACAGTGCTTAAAACAGCCAACAGATAGTGCTTCATATGATAAAAAAACAATAATTAGCATAATAATTGAATTTAGGAAAGACTATGCTCTTTATAACAAATGCGCAACATGTCGGCTGTCATTCATCGACAATACCTGTAGACGAGAGATAATACTGTGAACAACACTGTACAGCATATCTGTAGGTATGGTAATAAATTGGCGTCATATGTTGGACTTTCAGCATTCCTAATGAGGACGGACGATCGTCTTGCGATTTCAACAGCTATTTATCAGCTAGACTAG
This sequence comes from Stegodyphus mimosarum, assembly GCA_000611955.2. Classification (NCBI taxonomy): domain Eukaryota; kingdom Metazoa; phylum Arthropoda; class Arachnida; order Araneae; family Eresidae; genus Stegodyphus; species Stegodyphus mimosarum. Next base: position 1,044,827 of record KK122455.1, on the reverse strand, counting down.
GACTGATGCGGTACTTTAACATATCAGAGAGTCTCGCTTCCGTCACACTGACAGTTTGAATAGCAGAACCGCGCATTTCCTCGACAAAAAGGGTTCCGATCACGACTGATGTGATAACTCAACATCACACCGTCACCAACACTTGAAGGCGAAGATAGAAAAATGACAATGTCATGAAGGGGCTAATTCTCCGTCTCGCAACTCATTTCATACACGATTCTCACGCAACGTCACTAACATTTTGCTGCTCAGCTCCATATGTTGGCCGTTTTTGGATTTTATTTTACTTTCAATATAACCCCATGCCATTTCAAACATGTGTATGAATGTTTTTCCTCTTTATCTACATCATTTCGTTAATTATTGAATTTTCAAATGTTAACGGACTCTTGGGTCACCCTGAATATTTTCAATAATGTGTGTCACTTTTTACCTCTCTATCTACATTATTCCATGAATTATTGAATTTTCAACTGTTAACGGACTCTTGGGTCACTCTGAATATTTATAAGAGTAGTAAACCATATATATATATATATGCTACTTCAATTCGTCTTCCGGAAAGCAAAACATTTTTACATACAGATATTTGTCTAACCTAGGCATGAAAAGAAACTCTTAATCAACCCTGACCCAAGTTTAAAAACTACCACGCAGGCTGACTTCTAGAATGATTCTGTTATTCATAATCAGACGTTTCTAAGTGTCTTGCAAATGTTTTCTTTTCGAGATTAGACTTCCCATAGAATTGAAGTTTTAGCAGAATTTTATAAACAATTATCTACCCTGACGTAGGTTGTTTTATAATATTCTTTTTAGCTTTGCAAGCATGGTGCGCATTGCTTCCTCAGTTGGAAAAAAAAGTGTATTTCAGAATAACTACTTTTTTAGAGTTAAAAGCTCCCAGAAACTGCTTGTGTAGGCTATACGTAATGTATTCTAATGTTTGATAAATCGATTTCAGACAGTGCTAACCGTGTTAGAACAGTAATACACAGCCAGAAATTCTGCTGGAGCAAAGCTAGTGTGTCTTAGGGATATCCTGCATTTTCTGCTTTATAACGGGCAAAATTAATGATTTTCGAAGTGTTATGATTGCATAATAATCATTGTTTACTATATGCCCATAGGTCAGCAATGCTAACATATATAATCACTGCAGGTATCATATCAAAACGTGCTTTGTTGGTCACTCGCGTATTACAGCTTTGTAGTGTATCTGCTATTGAAATTCCGAAGCACTGCTAAATGTTTCATCACCAGATGCATGCTGTGACATTTCAAGCATTTCAGACGGAAGGTTCTAAGTTTAATTTTCAATTCAGTCGCTTATCTGCTGTACAGTCATGGTGACGTCACCCCCCATTGGCCATAATAAAGCGCACTAGGTACTTATACTTGCTGTGACCAAATACTGAATGCCATTGTTGTCCTTTCAAATCCACCGTTATATAGCTGTTACAAAATTTATTACAAGGTTGGCAGCTCAAATAACGGGAATGTTTTATACAGACAATCTTAAAACGTCCCACCTAGACTTTGCATTTGATAAACATCGACTAAGCTGTTTATTTAACATATGTATAACAATTGCATATTTAACCCTGTCAGCGTTACGGATTCAAAAGTCCGTATGGAAGGCTGGCTTTCGAACTCATTACAGATGACAATTTCTGCTAGCTTTTAGAATATCCGATTTCAAGTTCGATATATATTGGAAGAAAAGGAATCAAGGTTAAAAAGTTAAAGAGTCGTTTCAAGAAAATAACCTTTATTAACGACATTTTGAGGAACTTTGAAATTTCAGGGCTAAATCCGTAACTACATGAGCATTAAAAAAACACATGGAACGATTTGATCAAATCTTCAATAGATAGAGGCATTTGTGACAGAGTATTTATATAAAAAATATAACTTCCATAATTGTTAAAACTTTTGGTTGCCAGAAAACGTCATTGAAATATTTGTTTGAAAATAAATGCAAAAACATTAATAATTTATTATAATAACTGGTTTATTTGAATCACTGGCACACAAAATAAGATTCAGTGGATCTTTCAATTACATTGAAGATTTTGACTGTAAGGAAACTTATATTGAATAGTATAATTACAACGTTCCATTCTGAATAACTATCAAATATAATAATTTTTCTCTTGATTCGTTTCTATATAACTCAATGCTGAATAACTATCAAATATAGTAATTTTTCTCCTGATTCGTTTCTATATAACTCAATTCTGAATAACTATCAAATATAGTAATTTTTCTCTTGATATTTTGACTATGTATAAAAATGGCATCGATATCATCAAACGCTTAACGAACTAACGATTAATAATGTAACATAATACAGAACTAGCATTTTATTTTTACGTCAGTGTATTATTTAGTCCTTTCTGAGCAGTACATAATTAGTCAGTCTGAGTATTTTGCTAATTTAATATAGAATACTTCGCAGTAATCTTTCCTATTATAGCAAGGTTAGATTCCGTTAGAATATCGTAATCTGTCTATACGGAAAGCTACTAAATACGGCTTTTTATAATCACACTGAAGTTACAAAACATTTTATATATTTTTCTGATATAATATATACCGAATTCAGTTATTCTGAGTACAGTGTTTTCTTCATTAAGAGGAGGTACATATGTTAGGCACCTTCGAAGTTCATAGAATTTTGAATAAAATCCATGCCATTTTAAAGTTGTTTATTTTTTCCAATGTTAAAATTTTCAGTTTCTAATTTCCATTATTTAAATATCTACGAAAGAAGCAATGTTTAAGAGTGGGTTGGATAAGATACATTATTATTTTCTATTAATTCACAATTCGCGGAATTTGTAGAATTATTAATATCTGAAGCAAATTACTAAGCTGAAGTAAAATATTTTTAAACCATAAGGGAATTATTATTCTGCAGCTTAATTACATAACGTAATGTATTAAGAAATCTTTTATTAAGAACACAAAATGCTTAAATGCTAATTAAATTTGGTACAAATTATATCAGCTTAAGTGTTTCATAATCTAATTTATATTGCTTTATTTTTTATATAAGTCATATCGGAAAGATTAGAGAACAAATGATATTGCCATATATTTTATTCATTACATACGTAATTAAATATACAACATTTATATAAAATATTAAATAAGTATATTGCTCTTTAAACATTGTTGCTGATATACAAAGTAATGTTTTAATTTTAGATACAAACACTATACGCGCAAATTAGAAACACTTTTTAGAATTGGCAATTAGCATTCCATATAGGTGAAAAATTCTTCCTGTGATCTAAATAAAAGCATATTTCATCAAATGGTAACATTTCTCAGAAGTGGAGATATCCCGGTCTACAACTATGATAAATGCATCTAAGGTAACATTGTAGAGTCATTAGGTTATTTCGGAAGCAGCAGGGATGAAAAATGAGCAACGCCTTCGCCGGGAATCGAAACACGGTCCTCTCGGTTACGTCGACCATGCTGACCACTACAACACGAAGTCATGCGAAGAAGGCGGGAGAAATACCTTATACACTCCTCCTTTTAAAGGGCGACTGGGGTTTCGGGGACCCAATCGCCCAAAACCCGGTGGTGAAGAATCATAATTAACCACCTTTTTAGTTCGGACGCCAGTTGTAGATTTCTTAGAATTTTTTTAAGCATGAAGCTGAAGAAATGAGCAACGCCTTCGCCGGGAATCGAACCACGGACCTCTCGGTTACGCGTCGAGCGTGCTGACTATTACACAGCGAAGGCATGCGAAGAAGGCGGGAGAAATACCTTATAACATAATATAAAATGATTAAGCGAAGAATCAGAAAGACAAAGCCACTCTAACGTCAAAATGAAACATTCAACCAGAAAATGAAAAACTTCCTATAAGGCATGAAACATTCTCGGATAGATGTGCCACATTGCATTCACACAATGTAATATGGTCTGTCATTGTGTGGTATTTCATCTATTGTAAAATGTTTCAAATTTCATATCCCTTACTCTGTCTTTATGACTACATTTTGAGATCGTATAGCTGCCACTACAATATTGCTGGAACGTAATACCCATTTCTTTCTTTATTACGAAGTCCTGAAACTTTCAAAGAGTAAAGAATTCAGAAGAAAAGAGAGAGATGATCTTTTCTTTTTGTATTTTACCAGCTTAAAAAAGAAAGAAATTACCTGTCTCTAGAAATCTTTTAAGAGTAATCTAAACTCTCTCGTAGAATATTACATTTAGTTTTTTCCCCGGAAATCTTTTTTAGGAACTAGGAAGGTAGGTAGAAAATAACGAAGCAAAATCGAAATTTTCAATCCATTAATTTCGAAGCTTTTACGACCGTAATTCGTCAAGTATTGCGCAAAACATCTGGAAAGAGTATTTTTATATTTTTAACGATGAAAGAGAAAGACAGAACATCTTTTTTATATACTGGTAATAAGTTTAGGAATTCCGGAATTTTCGTAAAGTTCTTGAAAGAGGTAGACTCAGGAACTAAAATTTATAGCGCTTATTATCCTAGATATTCCGATGAATAAATGCAACCAATGGGTAATCCAAAATCAGGACCTTGGGAGATTTTAAAGTTCTCCATCAGTTAGGTATTCATGATATAAAGAAATGGATAAAGGTATTGATACTTAAAACCAAGTACAGTTCTTGTACTTGAAAAAATCTTAAAGCAAATATCTTAGTGCCTTAGTAAGAGTGTTTATATTTATTCAAAATTTGTAATTGACTATAATGTAAGTGTTTGTTTATGTATAAGCGCAATCTACAGATACTATTCTTGTCTTTCTTCGTTTATTCATTTCGTCATCGATAGAACAGCTCGCCCATTGGGTTAGATGCCCAAAATATTTTTGTGCATTTTTAAGTACTATAGTAAGGCAGTCAGGGTATACAAGAATGATTACATGTGTTGGTACACTGCGAAAAAAAAGAAATCTGAAAGGATTCAGATTTTAAATTATGTCCAAAGGGGCGTTTTTTACTTGTTGTGTGCTCCCTTTATTTATTAAATATCATGTACTTTGCACTTAAGCCATAAAATTCAGTTCACGAGAAATATCGCAAAATAATTTTAAACTGAGAATATCTTTAGAATTTCCGATGCACAGTCTCACGCGCTGGGGATTAAAAATGTTTTTTTTTTGTAGAACGTTGCCACTGCTTTGAAATCCTTCAGTTTCTTAATCAAAAATTCGTTAAATTTTGTCGATTGTTCTAGCTACAGTCATTTTATCGCAATGCAAGAAACATGCATCCATTTATAAATATTCTTCATTATTTAATTTCTTTAAATATAATACAGGACTGCAATATTTGATGGCAACAGTTTGAAAAGTGAACCGATATTTAGTGTTTCCTACACAAAATTGCAAAACGAAAACAATAGTCCTTCAGAGTCAAAACCCCTTTGGATTAAAAAGGGACAGATGTATATCTTCCGTTCTAATGGGCCTATTGACGAAATTCAAATTGCGTTTTTCATGTCTCTAAAGCACGACTTAGGATATACATATTAGATTTAGACACCACGTTGTTTTAATTTAGGTATTCTGACACAAAATGGGACTTTTTCTAAAATGACATGCTAATGCTGTTCCATATTTCGACTCTATGACTCAAATTAAGACAAAGTGTCAAATTTCGTAAAAATCGCAAGAGTAGTTTTTAAAAAAATAGCTGTCAAAATTTTAGCTCTTCCATGTTAATTGAATTTGATGTTTGTTTATTAATATTCTTTTTTTTTAATTTTACTTATTTGATGCTTCCTTTCACATTTCGAAATTTAGGCTTATTCCATATAAAATTTTCCCACATTTTCTGATTTATTTTAAAAATTTGCATTTTTAAAAAAATTTTTATAAATTTTTCGGAAAAAAAAATTGAATTTCAATCTATAAAGTTTTCACCATCATCTTAAAGTATATCTAAACATACCTGGAAAAAATTTGAGATTTTATCCAAAATGTCTCAGGATATACGTGAATTTACATTTTGGCGCGTTTTGAAATTTGGCGTTTTTATTATAAGCGATAATAAAGAAAATGTAGCTCACGCACTTTGTTAAAATTATTTGAAAGAAGGAAAGATGAGCCTTATTTCTGCTCGTGCAGTCAATGAAAGAAAGTAAAGTAAGTAGATTATTATAAATTAAGAATTTCGCCAAGTGAATTATCCTTGGCAAGCCAGGATAATCTCCACAAATTTCTCAACAAAAATTGCAAACTATAATATTTAAATAAAACTTGAGCCGTTCAATCAGAATATGGAAAAACATTTGTATGTTACTTCAGAAAAAGTTCCATTTTTTGTCAAAAATATCTATGTCAAAATAATGCTATATATAAATTTAATAAATATCATTAAACCACGCTTTGAAGACAGGGGTATCGCAAGTTAAATTTCGACAATCGGTCCAGTAGAACAGGAGATAAAGAACTGTCACATTTGATTTTTTACTCAGTGCACATCTCTATAGACTGGTGGAAAACATAGTGTGTTCGTTGCGTGGTGGCAACTATAGTGTATGTGGTGGAGCATAAGGTGTGAGTACCACTATAGTTATATAGTGGAAAATATTGTCCATTTTATGTCAAACGAATTGACTAATTTCATATAATATTTTCTTTTATTCCGAATTCAGTAGTGTGAGTTATTGTATGCAAGATATAATGTGCGCTGAATCTGTCACATTGCTAAACATTCTTTCGTTTATTTTTGAAAAGAAAATAACTATGTGCTTGATTCAACATATATATATACAAGACATCCATATTTATGTAACAATTATTGCTCCAAACTAAAGACCGCTTTTGTGTCTTCTGCCAGTTAATTTCTTTTAGCAAATACTACTTCAGCTAAATAAGACAGGGAAATCGACATTTTTCTATTGGGCGTAGATTTAGTAAAATCCCAACCGATTTCGAGGGCAAAGCGAGTCTCCCTTCATCAGGAGCAAAAAATTCTGCAAAAGCGAGAATGTGAATGTCGATCATATTTATACCCATAAGCGACCAGTGGAAGAGCCGATAGCCCCATCTATCTGCAGAAATAGTAAGTAAAAATGAAGGGTTAAGTTAGTAGAATTTTGAAGGCATTAGGTAAGACTGGATTGGAATTGAAATCATTGATTAAACAGGATACATTTTTGTGAATGTGAAAAGCTTGAAGAAAATGCAACTCCCTAATAGAACCGGCTTTCTGGATAATTTTAGCAGAAACTAAATCAAAGCTGTGATTGAATTTCCAACTATGATTAGCTTTTGAAGATTTGTTAATTTCGCCTTTTCGGACGTAAGATTCATGTTCTTTTATGCGAAACTTCAATGTTCTTTTCTTTTGGCCAATATAACTTAAGCGACACTGACATGATATGCAATAAATTCCCCAAGAATTAATGTCAGAAGTAGAATGTTTAAGAGTCCAACCTCAGATTTTATTTACAGGCGAGAAAACAACTTGAAAATTTAACATGTGTAAAATCCGTGCAATTTTGTAACTGATAGATGGATGAAATGGAAGTACAACAAAGTTATTAATATTATTTCTGACATCAGAACGTGTTCTTAGATGGCACGATGAGAACTTTCGAACAGCTTTATCAATAACTACGGCAGAAAATCCTCGGTCAAGGGCAACAGATCTTAAATAATTGAGTTCCTTAGCAAGAAGAGATTCTGAGGAACAAACTTTGAGAGCTCGAAATACATAATATTAAAATGAAGCCATTTTTTCTTAGCCGGGTGACATGATATAGCATGGGGAGGTAAACAAACAGAAAAGGGTTTACGGTAAACAGTTGTGCTGAAATTAGATCCATTGCAGATTATAAGAATATCAAGGAAAGGCAGTGTATTATCAGATTCAGTCTCAAACGTGAAATGGATGACTGGGTCAATCGAATTTATAACAGATAAAATCTGGGGTAAGTCTTCCTTATCACCATCAAAAAGAGCGAAACTGTCGTCTACGTAGTGAATCCACTGCCGAAAAGATAGTTTTTCAAGTAATTTGATCTCAAAACAGTGCATGTAAATGTCAGCAAATACAGGACTGAGGAGATTATCCATAGCTAATCCTTCAATTTGGAGATAATATTTATATTGGAAAACAAAGTGAGTTTGACTCACACAGACTTAAGTTAGGGGAATCAACTGTTCAGTTTCAATATGTGAGAAATGGAGTTCTCTAAATCTAGTTTCATGGCATTTTAGTGCCCCTTCACTGGAACGTTAGTAAACAGAGATTTAACATCAAACGCAATGATAATGGAGTGCAAAGGGGAAATATCTTTAAGTTTATAGACGACTTCGAAAGAATTTTTTACGAATATTGTTGGAAAGTAATTGAGAAAATACGGAAACTAAACATTTGGCCAATGGGTACGATGCTGTTCCTAAATTGGAAACTATAGGCCGAAAAAGAATTGCAATTTTGTGAACTTTGGGGAGAGCATAAAATGTAGCACATTTAGCAATAGGTGGAATGGGTGATTTCTTAAGCTGAGTCAAAAGTATATGAGAAGATTTAATAGATGTTTGAACTTTTGTGAGGTCAGGGATCTTTAGGGATCGAACAGTATGGGCCTTCACTTATCAGTTTCGTGACTTCATTAATGTACGTGTGTTTGTCCATAACCACAATTTCTGCCCCCCCCCCTCGAAGGCTTTATCAGCCTTCGAAATTATAATATTAGGATTAGAATGAATTTCACGTAAAGATTTCTTTTCTTTTTGGTTGAGATTCGAAACAGACGAATTTTTAAAGTTCACATTATAGGTAATTAAGTGGCGAATTGTATCTTTCTGTGTTTCTGAAAAAATTGTGTCTTTCTGTGTGAATTGTATCTTTCTGTATTTCTCTTGTGTCTTGATTATTTTTGCTATTCACTCGAAAACTAGCTGTATATGACATATTTCTTAGAACATACTTCAGAATTTGCAATATAATAATACAAATTGATGCTTTCTCGTAATCAGTAACATTATTTTCTCAATGTATAGTTAACATTTCGTAATGATAAAGCCATATAGTAACAACAAAGGTTTCAGAAATGGGACATATAGCATACTGCATTATTCATTGTGAATTTAGCTCTATATTTTTAGTTGCATATGACACTTTTTTTAATTACAATCAATGAACAACTAATTTATATTGTTGCGAAAGTTGACATCCCTTTATTGTGCACACTTCCGAATAAGAACTTCAACATCATTACTCTTTGTGCACAGACGTAACATTCCTTAACTTTCATTATCTCCAAAACTTTCTCTTTTCTCTTCATTTATCTGTGCAGCAAACAAATATTTCGGAAAGGATTAATACCAACTTCCTTCCGCCATTTTTTGTACACAAATCACTCAGACTTTCATACTGTCCGACTTCTTTAATTACTGATCAAAGGATAAAAATATTTTGAGAAAAGATTAAGTTTAATCTGTACCAACTGTAATCGAATGTTTCCCGGAAGCAAATAGTTAAACAAAAGGACTTTTTAAGAACCAATTTCATTATTTCTAAGTAAAATATTGCCAAAGAATGCTATTTTTAAACTAATGCCTGATGGCGAAATGTTTCTTGAAACACAGAAATGTATTCAGGTAGATCTATAGACTACGACTACTTTTTTTTGTATAATAAATGCATTTAAGAGAAATAAGCAGAGAATTGATTAAACAATTTGTTAAACTAAATACGGTAAAATTGCTTGCCATTAATGGAAAATGAACTCGTTAACTATCAATAAATATGTAAACCGTGAATTTAAAAAGTGTAATCTTAGTGAGAAAGTTTTTATTTTAATTTAACTGCAGTGCAAAAGAAGCTAATGAAAGATTTCTTTTTGAAGGTTCGCAATTCTCAAACATATTTTAAAACATTCTGAAACCACAAGAAGATTTCAAAAGAGCAGATTTCTTTCAAACAAACATTTTGAAGCCATAGTCCTATACATCGGCTAAAAGTTTCCGAATCTATTTATCTTTGTATGTAAATAGTGAGATGCAATTGATTAGAGTGGTACTTTTTCATTTCCATTATTCTCAAAGTCTGCTAGCAATGAAGGGCTAAATTCATGAAACACTAGAAGAAGAACCTTATGCAGAAATCTGATTTCAAGGAAGTTTTAACAATATTTGTTTCTCGTAGCCTGGATTTCTTAAAAGAAAAGGAAAGTTATTTTCTTCTGACAGGGGCTGGGAAAAACAAAGAAACAAAAAGAAGGGAATAAATAACATTTCTTCCTTTTGTTTTTTTTCAAGTGGATGAGAATACTTCCTGAATGCTGACTGTTAGGTGGTTTGAAATTAGGGTATTTCTGAAATGTGTAAAAACTAAATGCTTTGAATATGATAAGATATAAACGAAATCTTTTAAAAAAGGCTTTCCTATGTTAACACGAAGTCACAATATTGTTTGAATTGGTTTGGACTAATGAAGAAATAAACAGCAGACAGCCTGTCTACGGGAACGATTATTTCTTAAGAGACGTTTCGTCTATTAAGTGTTTCGCAACGTCTCATTCTGTTAATTCATGTGGTAAGCAGTTTTCCAACATCTGAATTTTTCTCAACGCGTTTACGCTTACTAATAGTTAATGCATCCACATTTAGTGTTTCAGACAATTAAACACGTCTCGTGTCGCTGTCCACTATGCTGCGCAAGTAAACGCCCTGCCCTCTCTGCGTGTCTCTAAAGCAAAAAAGCACAATTTACAAACATATAAGAATAAAGAAACTGAGATCACTAAGCCAGAGTGAATATATGTATACATATATATATATACTTTCGGTGTGGCCGATTGCAACCAAATTAGGTGCACATCTACATATTATATCAGTCCTATGTACAACAGTTCAATGTTCTGAGGCTATTAGTTTTTGAGTTATACGAGATACATACGTACAGACGCCACGAAAAATTCTCTTCAGTATCCATTTTAAATCAGTTTTGTGATTTTGGGGGGAAAAGGAGCTCTTTATTCTGTCCTTACGTACAGATGTCACGCAAAAACATCTTTAAATTCCATTCGATAGAGGTCAAAATGGATATTTTCATTGAAATATATTACCCGAAATGTTTCACAATTACAATAATTCCTTTTTACTTCATACAAGGAAGCAAAAATACAAAAAATAACACTGATGAAAAACTCTTGAAACCAAGATAAAGAAATATGAAAATAGATTAAATATCTTTTGAAAACAACATAAAGAATGGTAAAGATAGAAAAAACAATCTCTTGAAAGCAAATAATCCTGAAATAAAAAAACTTAGAAAATCATTTTACAGTTATTTCACTTTCAACAGCGCATTATAAAAATTTTTACTTCCTTGTACGAAGTAAAAAGGAAGTATTGTAATCGCGAAAAATTTCGGAGACCATACTTCAACGAAAATATCCATTTTGACCGCTATCGAATGCAATTTAACGATGTTTTTGCGTGATATCTGAACGAAAGCGCAGAACAGATGATTCTTTTCCTCCAAAAAAATTATAAAACTGATTTAAAAGGGATTCTGGACAGATATTTCCATGGCGTCTGTGCGTACGTACGTACGTATGTATGTATGTATAGATCTTGCATGACTCAAAAAGGAGTAGCCTCATAATGTATTCTCTGTTACTCCGCTCAGTGAGCTCAGTTTCTTTATACTAATATGTTTGTAAATTGGGCATTTTTTTATTTCAAAACAATTGAATTATATTGTTTTTATCTTCCGGTTAAGAATGTTATGCCTTTAGTAAATCTGCATGCTTGTTTACATTTGAATCTTTGTTGCTAATATAGAGAAACTAAGCTTCGCAATAACAAAGATAATGCCTTGTTTTATTATTTCGAGTTAAATCATGCTTAATCCATTCTGGAATTGATTCGAGAAAATAAGTGTTTAAATCGTCTTCGTAATTTGTAATACAGATATTTGGAGTTTTTATGTATTTTTGTTTTATTGCGAAGTGAGAACTGAATTAAATGAATGAATACTGAATGGTCTGTGAAAAACTGTTTCTTTGTTATGTTTTTTAGTTTATTTAATTTCTTTTATCCATCATTTTAGATTTATCATAGTATTTGAATAGACCATATGGCAAGGATTAGAGAATTCTTCAGATGATAAACGTAATTTTTGTGCATTCTGAGTTATTAAAAGAATGAGATGCAACGTTGTTAAGTGAAACTAGCAACGCTGTTAAGTGTCTCTATGGTAAAAAAATATAGTGAATTTTAAAGAGTGCGTTTATTCTGTTGTTGTTTATGCACTATCGACGAAGTAGATTTAATTCAATAAGTTTAAGTGAAATGCAAAATGCGTATAATTTAATACATCGTATAAGGAAGTCATGTGATGTACACATCAGATTTTTTTCAAAAGTGACTGTTTTCAAGAGTGCAATGCATTCATTTTATTGTTAATTCCTTTTTAAGAATACAATGTTCAAGATTACTGTGCGTCTTAATGATTTTCGAAAGAAAAGTCTATCAGAAGTCTTTCTGAAGAACAATTATTATTAACCAGATTTTGCATTTTTAGGCAGAAATTTAAATTTTGACTTTGCAAAAAAATTCAATACTTTATCGATATAAGATTGAGTTAATGTAAATAATATTTCGAGTTCATAAGCCTTAGACCCAGATGATGCCTACTTTAGAGTGTGTGCGCAAACCCAGATCCATGTTTGATGGAGTACAGGAATATGACACGCATTACTATAAAAAGATTCAAACTACACTCAAGGCTTGCTAAAGCTACATTTCCCTCAAAATATCAAAGTCTAAACATCCGTAGAGAGTAAATATACATAGAGTTTTAAAGATGACTTTATGGATAGAAGAAGATAGTTGGAAGCATGGGTATGAAACATTACTACATCAATTTTAGCATATAAATGTTGAAGAATATTGAGGGATAAATCATATCAAATAGGCAGATAAAGCATATCTATGTCTTGATTCAGGAAAACGTAAATAAAGAGAGTTATTTCAATTTCGCTGCCAATACATTAAAAGAAACGCTTTCTCACAATGTAAAATCTGATACGTTTATAAAATAATCGTTTTGTGAACTTCAATGAATGTAAGTTTAACAGTTTGTGGAAAGCTGATACTTTTAAAATAGAAAAGCGATAAAAAATTCAAGCTGACTATAAAAATTGTCAGATTTACACCTATTTTAATAATTTTACAACTAATGCGTGCAGAATAACTACAGGCAAAAAAAACCTTAGTCGCAACGTAGGAATAATATAATTCATATATATGTTTAATACTGCCCATTGCAACAAGAAAACAAGCGCACAGTTAGGTGTTACAACAGTCTCTTAGACAAAAATTTCAACGCTCCACGGCTAATCGTTTTTGAGTTATGCGAAATGCTCGCATACATACTAAGTCCAAACATCACGACAAAATCCCTTTGGAATCCATTTCAAATCCATTTTACAATCCGTTTTGAAAAAAAAAACCGTTATTCTATCTGTATGTCAAGCAAACAAAAATCGTTGAAATCGATTCGAGAGCAGTCAAAAAGAAAATTTTCGTTTAAATATGATAACCGAAATTTTTCACGATTACTATACATCCTTAAAGGAAGGAAGTCAAAAGGCATTTTCTAGTCATTACATACTAGATTCTAAATTTGATTAGGTAGCTTTTGTCTATAAAATGTGTATCAAAAGACTCTGAAGAATAAAGTAGCTCCATTCTTTAAAAGAAAATAAACAGGAAACTGGATCTCTAAGATATCTGTGAAGGTGTGGTAAATTCAGCCACTGATGTGTTCAGATCTGAATATTAAAGTATTATTTGCTCAAAAGATTTTTTAACGTACACATTTAAACTCGCAGACATATGCATGCATCGTTGTAAAAATCCAGAGAAGCCAATTATGCTAAATTCTAAAGCGTTTTGTCCTTTCCTAAAATAAATTCTGTCTCGCATGTACTTTAATCTGATAATCTATATTACTTGAGGCTTTTCTTGTTAACAAGAGAATCTTCGACAACATTCACACCAAACCTCATTTTAGTATTCATCTTCTTACAAAATTCAGAGGCATTATGAAAGAGATAGTACAGCAATAAAGACAATCTATGTTCTATGACAAAGAAATTTCTTACGCAAATCTCTAAATCTTGAGTTTTCTGTAAACTTGCACATTGTTTTCTCCTTCTGCGAAGCATTTTCTCTTGTAATATATACAGTAATTTCGTTTATACTGATGTATTTGAATGTTTCTGTATTTTCCTCCTGAAAGGTTTTATAACTGGAAATTCTTAAACTTATTCAGGAAAAGACAAAAATAAAACAATGGTTCAAAAATATAACTCTGTAGGCAGAAAAAGCTAAACAATTTATACATACACTAACAGAAGTCATCCCAAAGTGTTTAACTAAAACTTCAAAGTAATGAACCAGTATCTTTTTATCTTTGAAAATCATTGTTTCGTAAAATGCTTATATTGCATATATTGCATGTTATGAAAATGTTAATGCAGTATAATAAAAAACACAAAAATTTGTTGCTTTTGCTGGAAATAATCTCGCTTGTCTAACATGAGATCAAGCCCACAAAACTGCGAAAAAAAAAGTGGGGTTACAGTTCTATATCTTTCGTTCTACTGGGCTGACTGACGAAATTCATCTTGCGTTTTTCATGTCTCGAAAGCACGACTTAGTATATGTATTAGATTTATATATAGCATTGTTCTAATGGAGGTATTTCGGCACAAAATCGTACTCTTCTGAAACGAGATGCCAATTTTTTCCCATATTTCGTTTCTAGGCCTCAACTTATCCAAAACTGACCAGTTTTGTAAAAATCGTACAAGTAGTTTTGAAAAAATTCAAAATAAAATTCATCCATTTTTATAATTTATTTTTTTTAATTTGTAAATTTAAGTAATTTAAATTATTGAATTATAACCAATAACATTTTCACTATTATCTTAAAGTAGATGTAAATTAGAGATTTTTATTCGAAATTTCCTAAGACATACGTGAATTTACATAATGTCGCGTATTGAAATTTGGCATATTTTTTAGAAGCGATAATAACGCCAAATGTTGTTTACGCACTTTGTTAAAATTATTTCAAAGTATGAAATATCACTTTTTCCCCCAAGTGTACAATGAAGAAAAGAAAAGGGAAATAGTTTATTATAAATTTAAAAATTCGCCAAGTTAATTATTATAGGAGCAAACTGAAAAAACTGTGCTTAAGATAAATTTTTAAATTTCCCACAAAAATTTACAAAATTAATATGAGTGGTAGAATTGAAATATGAGAAAGGAATTGTGTATTATTTCCGAAAAAGTTCGATTTTGTGTCATAATAAGTATGGTAGAACAATACTTTATATGATCTAATACATATCCTAAGTCGCAATTTCGAGATATGGGGAACGCAATTTGAATTTTGTCAATCGCCACATGAGAACGGGAGATATGGAACTGTACCCTCTTCCCGTTTTCTTTTTTTTTTTGGCAGCGTATAAGATTACTTCTACGTTGGCAAGAGCCTTTTGTGTCATAATAAGTATGGTAGAACAATACTTTATATGATCTAATACATATCCTAAGTCGCAATTTCGAGATATGGGGAACGCAATTTGAATTTTGTCAATCGCCACATGAGAACGGGAGATATGGAACTGTACCCTCTTCCCGTTTTCTTTTTTTTTTTGGCAGCGTATAAGATTACTTCTACGTTGGCAAGAGCCTTCAGTTCAATATATAGGACAGTACGATTTTGCTCAGTTGCCCAAATTTTGA
>KK122455.1:1015222-1028975 GCA_000611955.2 Stegodyphus mimosarum | reverse complement strand
TTCCGCCCCGAATTTTGAAGGTGAGCACCTCGGGGATATAAGTCGAAAGGTCTCTTCCTCTAACACCAACCTGTCGAGAGAACTTTCAGCTCACCCCATATTTAGAGTGCCCCCATGCTGCAAAGACAATATATATTCACAAATATAACTGCTTTCTCCTGGTCCGGATTTCGAACCGGCCGTTCATTATGTTACTCAGAGTCACAAACCACTACCTTGTTTGTGCGGCAAAAATAATTTAGTTCAACTAAGTTTTCGAAATCACTACAAGCTTAAAGCATAGTTTTCAGTTATGGATATTAAATGGCCAAAGGTCGTTATTACATTATGTAATGTACCTAAAATATTAGGTGGAATAAAATTTCATTGAGTCTCTTTTAAATGGAAAGCCTTTTATCAATATGAGAGGTTCTTAAACTCACATGTTTAAAAAACATATTTAATGGTAGATATAAATTTTCTTCGAATCGATGATGTGTAACGAAAGCTGGGGCTAATGATGCAATATCTTCGGAAGTTCTTTCTTTCTGTGTTTTCTTCCTTCTTCACGCAGGGAACAAATGAAGACGGATGATTTCATCCATCAAACGAAAATTTTGAATCTGATATTGTTTTTCTTTTCCTTCCTCTTTACGGAACTCTTGCTGGCCATAGGTACAAGAAGGAGAAATTTATTTTATTATGTCAACATTAAATATTGAAAGCCATTTTTATTTCTTCCTGAATGAGTAGCATCCCTGCTGCTTTTAAATTTTGTTGATAGTAAAGGAAAATTTTACTGTTACGTTCTTTCTTCAGTTTAAATCCTAAATCATATCCTAATCATATCAAGTCTATTGATTTAGGCTTTGTGACGTATATTTTTGATAAATAAATACATACGCAACATGCCCCTGTTACTGATAATTCCGACACAAGAAGCTTCGTGACGTTTAATATATGTGGATGATAAAAAAATAAATTTATAAAACTAGAAAAATTATTTAATTTCTTTAGTTTTACAGGAATTTTTTTAAAACCGAACACAGAAAAGTGTTCGTCGTTGAAAAATTCATGTATTTTATATACTAAAGTAAAAATATTAAAATCTCTCCCCCTCTCGTCAGATTAGATACGTCCTTGAATTCTTTGCAGTAATGTATCAAGTATCTTTGGATGTATGTTTTCTCACGTAAATGCAATCGCTTAGCTTTATCGTATAATTTACGAAATTTTGTAAAATCTGATTCTTAAATTGAATCAAAAAAATCTCATCACGAGATACTTATAAAAAAATTCTAAATAACGAGGATGATGTTTCAATGTATTTTTTTTATAAATTTATGTTGTTCTGTTTGATTATAATTATCTTTATTTTTCATTTGTTTGATTATAATAAGATTATATTCATTTTGTTTTATAAAATAACCCTTAGTTATAATAAGTATGCTATTTATTTAAATTTTATATTTTGCTTTTACGAAATTACGCATATGCTGTAATAACAATAACGTTTAGCTGCATTATTTAAGTACCTATATCTGAAACTGAACTAAAACATATGAGTTAAGGTTTGATTTATGATTAATTTTTGGATTTATAGATAACTTATATGCGAGTATACACATGATTTGTTATTTGATTTGACAGGTAGAGGAAATATTTGACTTACATGCTTGATTTTCCATGATTTGTACTATTCCTATTAGTGCAGAATATTTTCTGCACTAATAAGTACAGCACCTTTTGCGTTTTAGCTTTTGAAAACATTCTTTGCTGCATGAATTAAATGAGTTACTCATTTTCTTCTTAAATGCGTTTGAAATATTAATAATTGATTGGTAACAACTTCTGAATTCTGATGTTTTGTCCAAAGGAGCTTTAGTCCCCGAAGGATGTTTTCTGATGTTTTCGTTTTACGATTTTGCGTCGGAAACATTAAAAGTCTGAATCACTTTTCAAACTGTTGCCACCAAATCTTGCAGCCTTGTATTATATTTAAAGGAATTAAATAATGAAGAATCTGCATAAAAGTATACATATTTCTCCAAATGTGAGAAAACAACGGTACCTCAAGCCATCCAATTTTGAATAACGAACATCTCCACCTGAATATGGCCATTTTGAAGCCGAAGTTTGGAATTTGGAATGTATTTTATTATGCATTTCATATTTGGTAAAGTATTTATGAATTTTTGATTAAGAAACTCAGAGACCTCAACGCAGGCAGTGGACACACTGTACGAAAAAAATATTTTTAAATCTATCGCGCGGAACTGTGTATCGGAAATTCTAAAGGTATGCTGTATTTAAATTATTTTGCGAAAATCATGTCAATTGCTTTTATCCTAAAACCCTGTCTTCACAAGTCTAAAACTGTAATAATATAACATTTAGTCGAACATCTCTATCATGGATACTTAGTGCGAGAGTATTTTATGTCTGATTTATATTACAATATAGCGTATTTAATCATTCTCTGAATTAGCAGATTAGGTTTTAAGGTTAAACACAGTATTTCCGTTTCGTTTCAATACTTGCCGCTTCGTGGAAAAGAGTTGCTTAAGAAAAAAACCCTTCCCCCCCATCTCTCGAAGATAGACTCTAGTTATTTATGCTGGTACATCTTCAATAATGGTTACGAATATGAAATAATCATTAATCATTATTCTATTCTGAATTCTTAAAGAAATATCGCATTCTCCTGCGCGTACGCTCGTGGCGTAAGTGGTCAACACGTTTAGCTGGCATTCGAAGATTCATAACAATTTGAATCCTGGAGAACGAAAAGTCTTTTATCATGTTCACCAGTTTTAAAAATCGAGACTTTTGCTTTTAAACAAATATTCTGTTTCTCAGCAAACTTGCTTTTCAAGAAGTTTTTCGATTGTAGAGCCATTACTTTCTGTAAAAGTTTCAGTTTTGATTTAAAAAGTTTAAGCATATGATGACTGGAAAATAATGCATTTAAAATAAGGGAAGGAGGTTCTTGTTGATTGTTAATATAAATAATATTAAATAGTTAATTACATCATTACAGTATTCGTTTGCATAAAAGTGAGCTCGGTTCAGAAATTACGTCACAAGAAAATATTACTATTAAGCACTATTATTGTTTAGTTAAATGGTATTTAATAGTATTATATTTATTAAATTTAATAATATATTGTTGCATACATACGAATTCGTAATAGACTGAATGAGTGCGAAAACGATGATAGCTCGATAAAATTTAATTTACCAAAAGAAACACGTTAAAGTTCTAGAATCTTCTACAAAAATACTCGTACAACTCTTCTCAGTGTCACAGAGTACAATAAGTAGTTACACTTCAAACTACAAAGAACGTTAAATACAACCCAATGCAAAGCGCATCTAAAAAGCGAAGCTTTCATGGATATCTCTCAATACTCCGAACTCAGCTTAGAAGTAACAACTGAGAAACTGATCCTCTTTCCAGTCTTATATAGTTTCTCCTCCGCCCGCGAGAAATGTCTACTATCTTCCACTTCTTGAAATTACTGGAAGGCATATGAGGGCTGGATACAGATACAGTTACATACAGGGATCAATAACATTCATTCAATCCTATTATCAATAACAGTTATAGAAGATTCGGAACAAAATGTTGCCAAATGGTTGTCATGTTTGCCGATTTCTTGCCAAATTTGGCGAAACAAATAATCGTCAAAACCGTCGCGAGCTCGATGATATCTGGCGAGTGTAGAGAAATAGCCATTTACTCAGTGTTAAATAGACTTGCCCCTGTAATCATATTTCTCCGGCAAAATATCGTATCTTCCAAGCATTTCCTGCGACATTATACAAAAATGTTAGTTTCTCTAAACTTATTTACATATGTACAAAATTCGTAGCAACATATTAATTTCCTTCTTTTTATATCTGAATAAATAATCTCTATCGTATTCATAATTAGATGTCTTTTTTAAAATATTTAGCATTTTCTTTTCGATCTAATATAAAAAAACAACGTATATTTTCTTTACTCGTCGCTAAAGCCTTGAAACCCGCTCATAAAAAGGAAAATAGGTGCTTTATGTCTCCACGACTTTCCCTTACGTTTTGATTCCTGAGTCTTAACTGACGTAAATTGAATAGTTTGAATTTCAAATGCAAACAAATTGATTAATGTTTACTTAAGAAAACAATAGAACGTACTCGCTAAAGCCTTGAAACCCGCTCATAAAAAGGAAAATAGGTGCTTTATGTCTCCACGACTTTCCCTTACGTTTTGATTCCTGAGTCTTAACTGACGTAAATTGAATAGTTTGAATTTCAAATGCAAACAAAAAATTGATTAATGTAATTCGAGATTGCTACGTGAAGATAACATGTTTGGAAACAAATGAGACGGACAGAGCGACTTCTACATTAAAACGCTGATGAAGTGTAGCTAATGCCAGAGCTGGAAATGCAGTGTCTTTTCAGAGCTATTTTTTTGTGTGATGTGCTTCTGCCCTTCCGCCCAGGGTTCCTCGCCAGAGTACGAGGGAGGGTGAATGGATTTCAACCAAACGACCATATCGTCCAGATGCCATCACTTATTACCTCTAAGACAATGAGGGTCCCATTACGGGAAAAGAATCATTCCTTACAATGACAATGATAATAGCTTGAGGGGGGAAGACGTCTTTGAGATTTGTCGTATGTGTCAAGTCAGTTTTATTTATGATCTCGCGTTTAATAATCAGTTGGCGTTCTCTCCAAGAAAAGGAATCTTCGCATCGATTTTTGCCAAGCAGAGTGAGAAAAGCTTGCAGCCGAATATAACTTTATCACAATATGGGTTTAAGAAAAGAATCCCTTAGCTTTCTTTAAATAAGAACTCCCTGCATTTCCCATAAAGAAAGTAATCAAAATACTAATGCACTGCACGTTGCTTTCAAAGCAATTTTTTTAAATCTTAGACAACAGAATACAGTAAATGTTTTAGATATTTTCAGTGCGTAGTGGTGAATATAAAACATATTAAGCATTCATTTTAAGCAAATTATATTCTACTTCTCTCTCCGGCATACTGAAATAATACTTATATAAAAACATTCTGACTACTTAGAGAAGAAATCTCTAAGCCATGCTATGTTAAGCCATGCTAAAATAAATTAATTTTAAAAGTTGACATGAAAAGAAAAATAAGGTTTGGTAATGGAATACATAAGTTATATCTTTTTTTTTACTTACTTTCATGGTGATGAATTTGTGTATTCCATACCTTCGATTGCAAGGTATTTCTCCCACCTTCTTAGCATGCCTTTGTGGTGTAGTGGTCAGCACAGTCAGCGCGTATTCGAGAGGTCCGTGTTTCGAGTCCCGGCGAGGACACTGCGCATTTTTCATCTCTCATGCTTTTCAAAAAATGTCTCATGTCGCAACACGACGAGCACATTTCACATAAAGACAAATATAACAATAAAACAATTAAAAATGAAAACTATGCAAATATTACATAAAATTGTGAAATTGTACGTAACTTGTTATGAATTTAGACCAATGTTTGTTGTATACTTCAGGCAGATTTGGAAAATTTACTACAATTATTGTATAGAAATAAACATCTCTCCTAGAGGCTAGTTCAGGCGGTCAAATTCCACCTATTTCGTAGAGACTGTCGTCATACGCAAGTTACTTATTTGAAGAGGATGGTTAAAATACATTTCTGATAAAAAGTAAGATGTCAGCTTTTAAAGTATTTTCTCCACCCCTTAACACTTGCCTTTGTGGGGTAACTAAAAGCATGTCCGGCTAGCAGTCGGGAGATCCAACGTTTGAATCTCGGCTAAGACATTGCTAGTTTTTCCTTGCTCCCATATAAATCCTAATGAAATCCAAAAACTGGCGCCCGAACTTAAATGTAGTAAACAAAAACATCCGTCACCACCCGGATCTGGGATCCGGGTTCCTTTCTTCTCAGTCGCCCTTTGAGTGGGGGGATATCTGAGGAACTTCTTGTTCCACGCTGTGTGCTTTCGTTGTGTAAATAGAGACATCCGGCTGGCATCGGGAGACGCTTAGTTCACATCCCGACGGAGGCATTTCAAATTGTGAGTGCTTCCTGATCCTAAATAAGCCTAGTGAATCTATAAGGTTGAAAACAATGTAGCTGTCCAGTCGTTTTTTCAAATAGGAACTATCTCTTTTTAAAGGCATTTTCGAAGTAACCATTGATTCAGCAACCTCACTTAATATCTCTGAAATACAAGACAGGAGTCTGAAATTTAGTCTCTGCAGCATCTGCAATAATATGGCTCTGAATAGCTGACGAAAACAGGGTCATTAAGGAATAAGTATTCCTTACAGAGATTATCTCAATGTTTCGCTCTAATTATCAAGTTGCACAAATAAAGCCTAAGACTAAATAAACGAGCTTTAGTATAAGTACTTCAAACATGTACTTACACCGAACGAATATCCTCGTTTAGGTTGCAAGGATGCTATCAGTTACGTGTACCATACTCTGCACCAAAAGTTCTAATTAATCCTTATTAAACATAAAACTTGACAGTTATGTTTACATCAGCTTACATACGATGTGGTATGTGAGCATTCGAGAAACGTGCCCATAGTTGTGTGGAACTGTAAATATGTAGCGAGCCTTAATGTTAAAAATTTAGGTTGGTATTCTACAAAAAATATTTGCATTTGCAAATTTTACTGGTTGGTATATCTTACACTTGATTAAATTCTAGCACTGTTTGCTCTATGCGGGAAAATGTCACAAATTTGAATATTTATAAATGTTGGATATGTAATTTTACCACAACGTATTCGAGAATTAGATCTCAAAGAGAAGCCATTTATGGAATTCATTCGAAAATGTAAAGAATGTTCACTTAGATCAGTCAATCTACTAAATGATAATGTGCTGAAAGTGATGATAAATTCCATTATATGAGATCCATGAAATTTACTGAGGTTTTAAAGCAGATAAAAATGTAAATTCAGAACTAAAATAAAAAATACGAAGACTTGTGGAAATACAGAAAGAACAAGTAAAATTGAAATATAAAATTACAGTGTAAAGCCCGCATACATCACTCAGATCTTCACAAGCAATGAAAACAAGCAAAAATAATTGCAAATTTAAGTAATTCAGTGGCAGAGCGACGTAACAGTGTGGCGGTCAGTAATAACTGCCATTGAATATATCAACAGGTTTACATCCTAGTGGGGGCTGACGAAAGTGTATTTGCAGATAAAATAATAAAATACCTGATTAATTAGCTTAAATCCTACACAACATTAACGTTAATAAGCTTCGAATCGATATAAAATCTTTTCTTAAATAAAATGATTATAGATGATATGTTTGATTTGGGCAGACTTCATGCAAGTTGGATCCACGCCAACAAAATGGAATTTTTTTATTTGTTACTGCATCCAGAGAGTAAAGTTGACGCTAGTCAAACATGAGTACTGAGATGAAAGAATTTAATGAATTGAACAACACTTACAGGAACGAAATCAGCAACATGAAGTCATGTAGTTTCATTTTAGCTCTTTCGGATTTCGGTAGAATAAGAAAATGCACCATTCCAGATTCTGATTACAGCTAGAGAAAGAAATATACTACTTGCGATATCACAGCCAAAGTTGACGTTGGTAGGTGAGACAACACTTGCTTATGATAAAATAATTTTTTTCTGTTTCCTAAATATTATTTCTGCTTCTGTTGTGTCTTATCTCACTAGTTTGTCAGTAACATCAGATCAAGTCCACAAATTGCATAAGGTCTGGGAATCGCAGAGTTGCGTCTCTCGTCGTTATGGGCCTTGGCACTTAGCAGGCAACAGTATGCCGTTGCCTCATTCCGTTCTAAATTTGAAGATGAATCCCCCGAGTCCTGTCTGTAGGTCTTCATCCTTTTCCTCCTACCACCCAACACTTGAGAGGATTTTTGAGCTCGCAGTACATTTTATGTGTTCTCATGATACAGAGACCCAAGATAAAAGATAATGTGTTTAAAACATTTAAATCATATGGGTTCGATCGTAAACCCAACGATATCAGAGCCAGGGACGCTCATCACTATACCTATTAAACCAACATTACATTATTTCTAAGATACATGGCGACGGTACAAAGTGTTTTGAAATCTACACAGCATTTGGGGCAGAGTATTAAAACATCTGATGCACGCGGAAACTCTCCGCATTGTTGATAAGATAAAACAATTTGATATTTAAATCATTGTACAGCGCAAACATTAAGAATGCAGCAAAATAAAATACACAAGTGGCAGCAAAGCAAATGAGCTTAAACTTGAAACATTAATAATAGCTTCGAATCATTCTATGTGTTTATTCTCTGAAAATTCAGCGTCCTTGATTTTGAGAACAGATTATTGAAGTTTTACTTTTAAAAAATGCAACCATACTCGCAAAATACAGTATTCTAAAAAAATATAAATCGTATATTCCATGTTCTCTGTATAATCCCTATATATGATGCGTTTGATGATTATAGGCATTTGGACTATAATTGTTAATAACTGCTAGAGATCTCGCGCCCAAACTGTTTAATCACTTATTCATTCCCTCACTCCCTCTCACAATTTACAAGCTCAGACCCATTAATACCTTGCCTCAGGAGTGCCTGTCTGCATCGCAGTTGATACCACCAGGAGTATCATGCTGCATTTCCCGGGGTTGTTTCACTGAATCATGTTCTAGAAGCGGAATTCCCCTCCATGGGACAAAATCAGCATGTAATAATAATATTCCTTTTATAAATAGCAAGGAATACAACCACCAATAAAGAAAGTGCCTTCATCAGTAAAGAGTATCGTCTTTAATTATGCTTCTTAGATGATGCACGGGGTAGCATTTTCTACAATATTTTCGAATAACAGAGCATTTTATGGAATTCTAACTCAGACCGCCATTGGCAGATCTCAAATTGCAATGACATACTAAAACTTTAGGTATTTGTATTGAAGGGTTTTAATTTAATTTTTTAATATTTATTTTTATTTTGGAACAAGCTTTTCCTATACATTCTAATTCCATACCTACGTTTCCTTAGAATGAGTTTTCAGGATTACTACTTATGTAAATGAGATAGAAAAGAATATTTTAGCTGAAGTCTGGGCCATTCAATAGGCGAGCATGTTCCGCCTTTCAGCCACGTTGTTGCTTCTAGTCTAAGCTTAATCTTCCACGACCGTACTTCTAAGTGGCTCCTAGTATACGCCGATGATCTTTAAATAAGGCCCAGCTCTATTAGTTGATTGTGTAAGTTTCGGCTGGTTAAATTTATTTAGCATTAGTTTAGTTTTACATTTTCTACTTGAAATTAAAACCAAAATGTAGGCTGATTGTGCGCTCGAAAGGGACCACCTGTTAAGCCATTTTAAGTTGGAATAAAGGATAATTAACCCTTCTTTTAACTTGTTACTTACAAGAACTCAACGAATAGTCATTACACATTTCTTCCTCAATCTAGCTTACAAGAAAATTTGTTTAGTTAGAATATTACAATATAGAAAGTATTTGTAATTAATAATTATTGAATTTTTTTAATGTAATTTTTGCAATAATATACAAACTTTGAGGGAAAATGATTAGAACTCAGTTCCTCCCGAAACAAACGACCCAGTGATAAAATCTTTTAAACAAACATTTCGTTGAATTCCGAAATTATATTTTATATTTTCATTTGTAATTATTATGTATATAATAGTTTTTGTTCACATTAAATATCACAACGAAGGAAATCCAATTACATCGTTTTTGATAGTAAATTATTTGCACAGCGTGCCATTCGAATTCCATTGAAATACTTACGATTTTAAGCAAACAAGTCAAATAATTATATATAATAAACATATATTAAACTACTTTTGTCATTATTTTTGTAATTAAATTAAATAAGGAGAAAATTTTAACAAAATTCAGAAAGAAATGTAGAAGACTTTTTCTTTACTCTTTACTGCCATCCCACAAAAAATGGAAAACCTCTTGGATTACGTTTCCGCTTTAAAAACCTAAAAATGTATTTTTAAGTAGACGGTCTCTTTGAAAACCAACAAATAACCTTCGTTATTTTCATAAGTTCATAGTACATTTCAGTCTTTTATGATCTCGCGAGAAAATTTTGAGCAAATATTATGTGAAGATTTATTCATTTCATAGGAATCTGTAAGCAATAAATATTTAAATACTGGATAATTTATTAGTTTGTAAATGATTTGAGTACAACAAACGATTAGCTAATTACGCGTTCGTAGAAAATTTTCCTAAAAATTTCCAAGACTAAAATAAAGAAGAAGAATCATAGTATTATTTTTTCAAATAGCTTAAAATATAAAAAAGAGAATAACATACACTAAAGGATAAAAATCATTAAAATCATCTAAGCTGATAATCATTTGCCGTAAAACCTTACCATTTCACAGTTATTATTATTAGATAGTTATTATTATTATTTCACAGTTATTATTATTATTAGATAAAATTATCCGATGTGGACACCGCATGACATCCTTGTAAGGCCTATTAAATTATAAGCATTTTTGCTGCACATTACTTAAACTTATTTCTACGAATTTCATTAGGAATACATTTCTTATTCAATCATTTCTCAATTAGCGGCAAGGCAAAAATACATAAGAACTTAAAACATCTTCATTATGTACAATAGAAGAAAAACCTAAAACACAAAATACGGTTAAAAAGATTTAAAGAAACGTTTTTACAATTAAAATTAGAGTTTTTACTCAAAACCAAACATCGGTTGGCGGGCACGAAGGCAAAACTTCCAGTGCATAAAATTCAAAGTTAACATTCGATCTTACTGAACAAAAAGATACTGAAGTTTGTGTAGCAACTGACGTAATTCAATATACTACTAATAATTTAACACGTAAACAAATGGAGGCGTCGTTAGGCCCAGCGCCGCTTAAAATTTTAAATTCTGGACAATTCTACCACTGTTGCATGCGCATTAACTAAAGGCATAAAATCCTTAATCAGGGTATAAGAAAAACACAATTCAAATACATTTAAAGCAATGCACAGTTAACAGACATGTAAGAATGTAAGAACTGAGCTCACTCACTGAGCAACGCGTTAACAAAGCGGGAATGTACTTGTATATATATATATTCAAATGGAAGAAAAATTTTTTGCAAGGACAATGGGAAAAAAGATAAAAAAATTAAGTACGCTAAAGCTGCATATTATCTACGTTTGGTGCGGCCAATTGCAACGAAAAATTGTGTTGCACAACTATATGTTATAGCAATTCCATACAAAATTTCTACGGCTACTCGTTTTTGAGTTATGCAAGTTATATACGTATGTACATATGCAGATGTCAAGAAAAACAAAATCTCTTCTTAATCTATTTTAAATCATTTTAGAAACAGCTTTGGAGGAAGGATCCTTCATTCTGTTCGTACGTATAGATGACACACGAAAACATCGTTAAAATGGTTTCGAGAGCTGTCAGAATGGATATTTTTGTTGAAATATAACACCCGGAATTTTTTCCGATTATATTATTTCCTTTACTTCGTAGAAGGAAGTAAAACATATTTCGAACAAAGCTCAATTATTTTATCTCCTCGTGCAATATGTGATATTTTGCCATCCTTTTTTTAAGATTTCAACAGGTTTGTATAAAAATATACACACTGGCATGAAACATCCGTAATATGTTAATTTAGAAATTTTCTCTCACTCGTTCGCCGCTCTACTGCTTATTTTCTTCTTACCTAATTTCAAACCTAAAATTAAAATATAGAATCATCTATATGTAAAGGACTTCTTTACCCCAACGAGAAAGGAGGGCCTCCATTTCCTAAGAATTACACTTTTCTTGAGAATTTTGCAAAAAAGAGGACTTTACTATTATTCCCACATTTAAAAGATCTTTCCATTAGGAGCAAGGTATAAATGTCTAGAGGGAATTTAAATTTCCAGAAAAAACAGAAAGTTAATATTTTGAAAGCTCCTGATTATATAACATTAATGTAAACATTTGCGTACCGTGTTCAATGTAATAGATCATCTCACTTATCTGAGGTAGCTGATTTCCGAACGTATCGAATTCGCTTTAAGCTAGGCATTCGAAAGTAATATACCTCATTTATAGAAATAATTTATTCTCTAATTTAAAAAAAAATCAAAGCGTGTAAACATTAAATGATCTTAACTCATTTTCTAAAGTTTAATTTAAGGATGTTAGAATGCAAGATCTCTCGACTTGCAATGTGAATATTCTGTTAATCTTCTTAAAAGATTTCGCGACGTTCATATTTTTTGTTTTACTGCCTTTGAAAGTTATTTTAAGTGTCTTTCGAAATCCGTTCCTTAATTTATTATTTAATGAATTTCCAGCGCAGTAATTATTTCTTTATTTTCCAACTTCTCTAATTTTTGCTAATTGAGGAAAATAAATTCATTTTGGTTTGTGAAAATTACGAAATTTATAGGACATGTAATTAAAACGAAATCATTGCGTAAGTACTAAGATTGATATTTGTCGGTATAAAAGAGTTTAAATGCTTCAAATATACGATTAAAAGGCTTATGAACAAATATTGTTTTTCAACATGTTTTTACAAGCAAATGTATGATTATAAACCCTTATTAGTCTGGAAACGCGATTTTGAGATGTTTCACTTTAATGCGTTTTTTTTATTTTTTCATTTCATAGAAGGAGCCTTACTTCAACCGAAACATGATGTGCACAAGAACTGTTCAAGACTCCGTCCACCATTAGCAATGCATGCTTGACGACGTCGCTAGAGCGACTGGCGTACCCTGGCAAAGATGCCAGGTATTCCAAGCACACATGAAGTAGCTACTAATATTCGAGCATCGAAATCCTCAGCTGAGTCAAGTATGGTGTCGCATTAACAAGAATCTTCATATGTCTCCAGAAAATCAATCAAGATTCGAGAAATCGGGAGAGTGGGGAGGCCAAGAGACTCATACGCTACAGCCAACTCATCGCGCCTAAAAAGTGGACATCAGTGCTGAAGTGGGCTGGAGGCCCATCATGCTGGAACCACACTCGATTACAAATGTTAACACCTGTCCAGAAAAATATGATAACGTTGGTCACTAAGTCGCTGCGGAAGTAGGTATGAGCACATTAAAAACTCGTGGACATTATCCGCCCACACATTCACACTTATTTGTTGTTGAGACGCATGTGGTCGCTTTGCGACTAGATTCTCGGTTATCCACACATGAGAACTGATCGCATTAAATACACGGTCTTGGATAAATGTCGCCTCATCTCTGAATAGCACAGGAGCTGTAAAGTCCGTCTGCAATGCAGACTGCTGCAAAAGGCACTGGCAGAACTTTAAGCCCAGAGATAGTCTTGAGGATTTAAAGCCTGTACTTGCTGGAAACGGAAGGGGTGTAAGCGATTTTCGTTTAACATTCTCCAAATGGTATATTGACTCACACCTACGTTTTGGGCAACATCTCATGTACTTGACTCTGGTTTATTAGCCACAATGTTAGAGATGCTTTCTTGAAATCTAGGATTACGTACAGTTCGACGTCGACCAACATCTTGTCTGGTGACGTGAAAAGAACCTGTTTCACAAAATTGAAGATGTAAACGCTGAAAGGTTCTGTGATCCGGCATTCGTCCATACGGAAACGGCGTGTGATACGCCCGTAGCGCAGCTCTGGTATCATCGTTTGCACGGCTGTACATGTAATTCATGGCTGCTTTTCGGCATACATAAAGTCTCCCATAACTGACGACAGCACAATCGCGAATATTGTCTTTC
>KK122455.1:982163-1015187 GCA_000611955.2 Stegodyphus mimosarum | reverse complement strand
AGATGCACACCTACTCTCCTCTACAGGCAACCGCGTTTTATTCTGAAAATTACTAATATGCGTAAAAATATGTTTCTTGGCGTAGTCTGAAGCAAGATCTTTTTAAAGGAATTATAAAAGGATCCGTTGGTGCTGTTTTTCATATGAGGCAATTCATACGAGATAGTATCCCATCTCAATCTCATGTTAAAGTTGTCTTATTGTAAATTCATTTTAAAATGCATTTATGACCAATAATGCATTGGGACCTGGATTTCCTATGTGAATATTATTCGTACTTTGTCCTGTATTGCTTCCAAATTTGCGCCATGAATTTGGAATCATCCTGTAAATTTTTTAACATTATAAAAATGATATATAGCGTTTCCTTGTTATTCTAAATGTATATTCATCTAGTACACTACGAAATGTTTCACTGTTCCACCTGGACCATCTCTTTTAGTAATCTCTGCTCAAAACCGTATTAAAATTTAAAACAGCCATTTTGGGCGATGGATAAATCTGAAACCTTTCCAATTGTTTTCAAAATAGGAATCACAGGAATGGAGTTGTGATTAATTGTAGCCATAGGAGTATTGTCAAAGCAATTAATTTCTTGTTCTTATCATTATTATTTTGTCAGAGTTCTATATTTTAAGTTACTGGACATAATTTCAATTTATTTTCGTGGAGAATATATGAAACATTTTTAATGATACTGAAAAGAAATAATGATGAGAATGCAATGAATAAATAAAATAAATAAAAGATTTTCCGGTTTTGCTTCTATTGCGTTTACTCTAAAATTCTGTTTGTTTAGTATAAAATGTTTAATATAATAATTGGAAGAAAAGAGCAATGAACACTTACTACCATAGTTATAATGGAGTTTCAATATAAGCCTTCTTATATGCATTACTCTTCACAAAGTGTTCAAGAGAATACTTTATTAACTGTCTTTACAATCATCAGTAACTTTCTTTTGTCTAATGAGCAAGTTATTCTTTATGCTGACAGCACACATTCTCTTGAAAGTAAATGAAGCGAAAACCCTTTCAAGAGAATGTAAATTTTCGTCACCACTAATGTACAAAAGTCTTAATTAAAATTTTCTGTAATTATTAGATTTGTTTAAGACACATTCATATTTCTCCCAAATTTGTGAAAGATCTCATTTTGTAAAGCAAAACAAGCACAAGCGAATTATTGTACAAGGAAAAGGGTGGAAGGAAACTAAATAATTATACAGATTGTTACAGTAATATTATAACTATTCGATTAATTGAATTCTTGTTCTAGTAATCTTAGGAACTCTAGAATTATTAATCAGGCAAATCTAAATTACATTCATTTGTCAAAGGAAGTGTTTCAAGATATCTAAATCGCATTAATATTTGGAATGTGGAATTTCACTTTAATGCTATAAATGGATTAGGTATTGTAGACTAATTGTAATTGAAGAAAATAATTACCAAGTTGAATTCATTGGAATTATGAACTGTTTGCTAAATCATAGCTATAACTCTGACTTTATATTATGCACTCTGTGAAACTGATTTAGATACAAACTAATTTAAATGCTTGAATAATATCATTTAATTTTCTAAATTGTGTTATATGAACTAAGAGGTCTTTTGGTCAAGAATTTTTCGCATTGAGCTGCAAAATTAAAATTATAGGTAAGCAAAAGGAGTAAAATTCTAAAAGCAATTGCCTAAAAGTAAATTAGACATTCAAGTTCCAAGCAAAAAGAGAAAAATTCTAAAGGCAATCGCCTAAAAGTAAATTTGATACCTACGTTCCATAGTTTAAAAAAACTTTAACAAAAATTAATTACTCAAAAGTAAAAGTAACGCAAAAAAAACTAAAAACTAAATGTTGGTATTCCAGAAATTCAACATTAAAAAAAATTAACTCGTAAAAACATTTAAAGCACAAATTAAAATAAAAATAAAACACCACAAAAATTACAAAGAATGGCAGTAAATGGCAATTTAGCCTACGCCGAGCTTAATGCGGTCTTGTCAAGGGAAAAGCGCTACATCTCGTTCATAGGTAAACTCCATTACGCGTTTCGTTAAAACGACAATAATTGAGACAAAAGCAAAAAACCTTTAACAGATAAAAATAGATAATTATCTACATAATATCGTATGTCTCAATTCTTATCGTCTCTTTTCCCGACGCACCTGCCATAAAATTTAAAGGAAATAAAAGTACTACTGAGTAAACTTTACAAAAACATGGTAAAGCTAATGTGCAAATAAACAAAAGTAGCCAATTAGGCATGAGTCAAAAATTACATAATTTTAAGGGAGATCCCAATGAGCTAGAAAAATTAGACTTAGTTAACTAAAACAAGAAATAAACAAAATAAAACACACGTGTCTTGTTAAGACCAATTGCAAGACAAAGAGAAAGAAATTGAACATACCTGTGTTCAAAGCAGCGGCTTAAAATTAAAAGCGTAAAAAACTGAAAAGTGGTTGCCAGAATAAGAATTCTAAAATAGGAAGAAACCAGAAAAGAATTTGAAAATCACCAATAAGGTGTAATTTAAAAGAGGGGGTTAAGACGTCATTTCTGTGAACCAATGAGGCGCCACGGCCAGTGTGGAAATCTGGACAGAAAGGTGGTGGGGGTATATTACATACAAATTTTGAAAATAAAAAAAATATTACTACAAAAATATTACAATGTACTGCAACTGTAAAAAATATTGTAAAAGAAAATGTTTAGCTGCTTAAAGGTAAGAATTTAGTACTTTTTCCTAATTATTCTTTAATAGTAATATGTATATATATATATATATGTGTGTGTGTGTGTGTGTGTGCACATATAATGTGGGAAATGATATAAACCACGTAAAATATATTTTTAGCCCACAGGAGCGTTAGCAAAGAAGGGCTATCGGTCAAGAAATCGCATTTTGCTTCGGTTTACTATAAATGTCCACTTCACTTTTCATACTGTTGCCATCAAAAATTATTACCCTTCATTAAGTTGAAAGAAATTAAATAATGAAGAATTTGCATGAATGCATATATATTTCTCCCACTGTGAAAAAAACAGCGGTACCTGCAGACATCAAATTCTGAATAACGTATGCTTCTACACGAATATGAGTACTTGAAGGCCCGAAACTGGAATTTCGAATTATTTTTATTGTCTAGTTCATATTTTGCGAAAATTTAACGATTTTTGTATTAACAAATGTAACAATTGATTTCACAGAGAGCAATGGATCTCACCCGAAGGAGACCGTTTATCGGAAATTTCAAACATAGACTGCTTTTAAATATTTCTAACGGAAAGAGACATTAGCCCAAATACTTTCGAAATGTATATGTATGTGTGAACGAAAAAATTTCCTATTGGGGGTAATATAAAATCTGAAAGCTTTTAGATTTTTTTTTTTACTTTTTGTAATATTTTATGTTTATTATTCTCTGTAGTTCAGTTATCATTTTTTAATATTTCGAATATATTGAAGATTTACGACTAGCTACATTTTTAAAAGTACTTCAACAACTGTTCTCGTTAAAATCATAAAATAATTGCTGTATAGAATTTTGATCTATTTATCTGACTCAATTTTTAAATGTAGCACAGACAGTATTGGGAAATATTTAAAGTAAAATGGTAAACTGCTATTTTAAGTTAATAGTAAAAATATTTAAAATTAGACAAAGCAGCAACCTTTATTTAAAGTAAATTTTTAATAAAATTCTATCAATATCCAGAGGGATCATATAAAGGCTCCTCTTTTGCATAAGAGGAACAATTGTAGAAACGGTGGAAGCGATTAGAAAAAAAGCGACAGCTCAAAAGAATGGAATCAGAATTAAAGTCATTAAGTAAAAAAAAAACAGACACAATTTTGAAAATAACGATTTCAAGGAAATCGACTTCGCCAGTTAAAGAATTTTAACAGTTCTGCTCATAATAAAAATCAAAATTATGATTTCGAATATAAGTTTTGAGTTTCCGTGTGTGAAGCTTTAAAGCAATTTTAATTTGACCGATATATTTGAAGCCATGTTCATAAGATATGTTATAAGTTCCAAAGAATTAAGGTATTTTAATAAGGAAAAAGTATATGATATTAAATATTTTAATATCAATATTTATTACCTAACAAAATAAATATATGCATCTGGAGCAATGTCTTTTACGCCTCTTAACAGGCTTTAAAATATAGATTCATTGGTTTTCAATGATTTAGGGAAATTTTTCCAATTATTCAAGTCCTAGAAACGTGTGAATGTGCGTTGTAGGAAACATTTTAGCTATTCTATCGATAACTAATATATTTATGACGTTGAAAAAATTATTTTTTATCATTGTTTTATCATTTGCTTCGCTTTTAAGTACTATGTAAAATTCCAAGAAAAATCTCTTTGGGGAATTTTCGAGCGATGTTCTTCAAATACTAATAAAATGCTCTTAGTTATGATAGTTAGATTACGTTTATATATAAGAATGATTAAACGCTATCAAAACGTTCCAATCAGTGGCCACCTTTATGTAAATTGTTTAAAATGAGCACATATTCAAACTTCTTTTTCCAAAACTCATCGAGTTTTCCCTACCTTCCTTTTCTTTAACCAGAAATATAAATATCATATCAAAATTAAAACTTTAAGAGGTATATCAAGTCCGTAATTATCATTACTTTCAGCCTTCTGAGACTTTCATTACTTACGCCAGTTTGTTTCCTTACACGCGAAAAATTCGTATTGTCTATTTCCCTTAAACAGTTACTATACTTTTCTACTTTACGCAAATCAAGGATACCATTTATTAGCAGCACGTATCCTTTCATATTATTCTAATGCTGCATACATAGTTCGTCTGCAAACTTTTCGGATTACTATTTACAGTGATTTTCAACAATCCGTTTAAAGAAAAATTAAGAACATGTAATAATGTGACACCTCAGTTTCCTTTTCCTAATATGGTTTGAATACGGACATGATTTTCTATGAATTTTGTATGTGGTAAAGCTTTTGTCTTGATATGAGGCAGATTTGCTACCGTGGATGCCAAAACTGAGTAAAGAACATTAAATTGAACATTGCTGTAAAGCGGAAAAAAGCAGTAACAGAGCCATTTGTAGTGTTATGTAAAGCATACGGGGATCAAGCTTAAACACAATTCAATATTATTCCGTTTACCCGCACCATCTCGTCATGGACTCAAAGATGTTGGTGATGAACCTAGGAGGGGTTTACAGACTCAAAAGGATGAAGACATTGAAAAAGATCTATGAATTTATGGCATGCTTCCACTTATTTGGCAAAGTTGCCTCCTGTAGACTATTTCCATTTCCTTATACTCTCACCTCGGAGTATATTATTTCAATCGCATGGAAGAAATGTGTTAAGAAGAAATTTCAACTTTTGATTTTATGCGAAATTACTTTAAAAATTTTGTATACTCACTGCGTATACATATTAAACTGCATTCTACTCTATTTCCTACTTTCTTTAAGAAAACAAATACATTCCATTAAAATAAAATTGGAGCACGTATGCACAAAGTAAATAATAGGTATATTCAAATTTTCGGAATGTCTGGATTTCACAAAGAAAAAATAGCGTATATTCACAAAGATAAAATAATATTTACCATCTGATATCTACACTTTCTTAATACGTGTTTCTGAACATCTACTGATGCACATGATATTCAGTAGTAATTTGTTCAGCTTATTCAGTTGATTTCCTTTTGCATATTTAAAATTTAAATGCAAAATGAATATAATTACTTGCTTTTTTTACGCTCGACCCCATGCAAATGTAATCATTTTAGTATATGCAATGCATAAAACGTTTATTTTCTGATAATAAAATGTTAATATATTTCATTAAATATAAGTTTAAAAAAAGTATATAAGAAAAAAAAGTCTGATGGAGACAAAGATATTTCATTAATTTATGTATTTAGAACTGATCTGAAGAACAATATAATCATATTTCAAGCACTTATTTCAAAACGGGTTTCATTATTAAATACCATTATTATTTTTTGATAAAGTTCTGTTCATGTAAATAATTCCATCCTGTACCTCCGATGTTTGATACATCCCAATTCATTAAAGTCGTCTTAATTCCTTATAATACTCATGAAAATGCAATAAAGGCAGAGCTACTTGGCTAGAAAATGTATTGTTAGAAAATGGCTAGAAAAGTATGTTTCATATTTTGTTGTAAATTTCATATGCATATATAGCGTTTAATTGCACAGACATATTATACATCATACTGAAAGAACCATGAAACTGAATACAAGTCATTTAATATTGTTATATTATAATTACTGAATGCATACATAAAATTCAGCTAAACATTGTTTTGATTTAAATTAAAATAATGTATTAAGCTATTGACATATTTCTTAATAACCCAGTTTTAAAAATTTAAATAATTTTGAGAAACTCATATATATATATATATATATTCATAAATAATTTGAAATATATTAAGTATTAAAAACATAAAATCACACAGAGCGTTAATGATGTTCTGCCATACTCAATTTCGTTCGAAAACCTACATCGTAGATATTTATCAACATGCCAAAGAAATTAATACAAACGTAAACAGAAATGACCAGCCATGTTTTTTAAATAAAATGATATCAATCAGATAATATTTTATGATATCAGATAGTATTTAATGAATATTTCGTATAATGTTTGCTGTATTCTATATTTTGCGGGAACATACATTAAAAATAATATATATATAAAAAGTGACCTTCAGAAAGGTTAATAAAATTTGGGTTCACGTTTTGCAACTCATTCTTTGTTTAATACATTCTATATCAACAATTAACGCTCTCATTACTTTAACAGATGTTGAAAAATTGCAAACTGGAATTAATAATTATAGTTAAATGGTCAAAAAATATGGAACGGAAAAAGCGTTAAAAGTTCACCAAAAGAAAACATGCTGTAATGTAACCTAACCTAAAGATTAAATATGAGCATTTTATAATATGACTTTTCTTATGTATATTATTATTTTTCAAACTGAAATCATATAATACTTCCGTTAAACATAACGGAAATAAAAAATTAAATGTTAAATAATTTCATAAAAATGTCGAACAAAACATCCAGTGCAGGAAAATCCGTTTCCTTATTTATTGTTCTACAATATTTCAAAACCAAAACCTCAAGCAAACATAACCTCAAGTTATACTTAACTACGAAAACAAATGAAATTTTCTTCATGTTGAAAGGAATGCCAATTAAATGTTAAATACTAGAATCCGTTAAAGTTTCCAACACGATTTTAAAGAGACCAATAAAGACAGAAAGTTGCGAAAAACATTTTAAAAGCAGTTTGTTCTTACCCAGGACGTTGAGAGCAAAGTTGAGCAAATGCAAATAGAGAGCCACAGTCGGGAGCATCCATGAGGTGCAGCGGCATCCCCGACGGCTATCCATCACCTCACGTTCACTCACGAAAGCAGTCGTATAATCCTCACGATCACACAATCACAAAGGTTCTCCTCCGTTTCTCGACCGTTGTTCGGTCTCACCCCTTTTACTCAGAGAGAAGGGCCGTTCGAAACGATTCAGACGATCAGTTTGCGGATGCGGAGGCGATGCGGGTGGAGCATGTTTCGCGGCAAGTTACGAGCCGGTGTGAGGAGTTAACGGATCTGCCCACCAGGTGGCAGTCACGTTGCTCTCTGTCTCTTTCTCCCCCGCCTCCCCTCAGTTGAATGAAAGGATGGGTGGGAAGAAATGGCAAAAACCCGGGGAAATCTATGGTGGAAAACTTATTTTAAAGGCAACTGAAGCTGGCTTTAAATGAAATGAGATTGAAAGTAAGATTTCACAGGTAAGATATCCAGAATGGTATTTGAGTCAATAAAGCGCATGGGATGTTCAAAAACAAGATAGTGTGCTAGATGTCAAAATAATTACTTAATAATTCAACAAAGAAATTTTAAATATTTTTATTTTCACTATCCAGTCAAGAAACGAGTAGGTAAAGTTTTATAGATTTCCAGAATGGTAGTTGAGTCAATAAAGCGCATGGGATTTTCAAAAACAGGATGGTGTACTAGATGTCAAATTAATTACTTAGTAATTCAATAAAGAAATTTTAAATATTTCTATTTTCACTATCCAGGCAAGAAATGAGTAGGTAAACTTTTATATATTTCTGGGAAAGGAGGGCTGTAATATTTGTACATATTAATAGAGTCCATCTCGTTTTACGCAAAAACTTTTTCTTAGAAAACGCTGTTAATCCACTAGTTTTAGATGCAATGGAATAATTCAAATGCGTGAATGTCTTGCACATTGATGACTAGATCATTTATATCTCAGAAATTTAAGTAAATATTCGAAAGAAAAGTAGTTGGGTTTTATTTAGAATTTAAATGGATTTTTCATTTAAATGTTTCGTGTAACATTTTTCATGCAAGCCCTGCAACAGTGCTGGTTTTTTTGCAGTTATGGAGCATTATTAGACGCTATAACTTCCACTGCAAAAATTCGGATCGGGCTCTACATGACTTCAGGGTAGGGTTTATTAAATTGCATATATTTTTTGATGCATTTCATATAAAATTATTTCCTCGAATTATTATAATATAATTAACCCACGGTTACTTGCGGCTTGTATCTTGCCCTGCAATTTGAATCTCATATTATCAGGAATTTTGGTTTGTTGGTGTACTTTTTTCCCTCAATTTTACTGCGCTTTATACCGAGGGCTGTCTGCTTTAGGGAAGTGTAATTTTGTGTAGCTCATTTTAAACGAAAATGGTGCAAATTCCGATTATACATAAGGAAGACTTCAAGCATCCCAGGCCGTCAGAGTGTTCATCAGGATAGGAAAACGCGTGAAACTTCCAGCGTCCAACGGTTTTACTAGCGAGTTTTCTTCAATGGAATTCACTCAGCTGTTGCATTTACGTTACTATAAATTCATATTCGTTCACTGCTCCTCTTATCATTGATAAAGAAAGGAGGCCAAATGCTTCAAAAAATTCATATACACATTTCACATACAAAATTCAGTCGACATCTAATACGAGCCAGAAGATAAATAACTACACAACTTTTAACATTTCATTTTTACTTTAATTAAAAAATAAATTTTATGCAGATCTATCATATTTCTGAATTATTTCAGTCACAACCGAAGTATGAAATTTAAATTAATGTAAAAATTCAAAAAAAATATTTCCATTACGACCATATATCACGAAAAATCGCGATTAATGAAATACATTTACCATTCACCCCCATTTCGAAAAGTTTGTTGCTATTTACTATATTTAATTTAATTAATCTTTCACGCTGTTTCACAAGTAATCAGTTCTCAAAACGCTAATTTTTCTCCAAAACAAAACACCTTATGCTTTATATTTAATCATTATGCAATTATTTAAAGCTCTGTGCAAATAACAATTGCAAAACATACTTCGAACATTATAAAACTTACTTTTATTATAGAGTAATATATTTAGGTGATATATTGTAACATGCCATAAATTCATAATACATCATTGAATAATTTATGAATTTTCACAGAATTACTTTTGCTAATAAACGACGTTTCTACCTCCTTATACATCCGTTTAAATAGTTTCTAATTGGCACTTTCGCACTTGATATGTAAAATTGAAGTTGATTCTGCACTTTTTGTTTCAAAGAAGAGATCTCGAAATGAGACTTCGGAGTCTTGTATTTCCACATTGGGAACGGTTAATTAAAATGCACTGTATATTACTCAAAACTATTTATAAAGATTCATAACTTTTTCTTTTCCATTTATTCCCGTTAACTTTTGATCAAGTTCAGAGTTATTGTAACGACACTAGAAGATCTATTTGATATTTTTATCAATCAATTATTACGATTTAAGCTTTAAGCCATTACTATAATTTCTTCTTTTCGTAGTCCTCAACGTAATGGTAATTAATTACTTTGTGTATTTAACTTGAGGGTTTTGAATATTTACGTACATGACAGCTTCTGGAAGCTGTGTCTTCCTGCTACTTACTACTCTTCTTATGTCATATTCCGGCTTTAGCGTCTTGCTAGCCGACGTTTAAAATACGCTCCATTAAACTATCTGAGCTAGTTTATGTAGATTATTATTACCTCGTTACTTGCATTTGAAATGTAACTTTCTGATATGTTTATTTACATATCCGCAAGTCTCGAAAGGTCATTTGACGCTCAAGCTCTGCCTTTCGGTTCATTTAAATCTTAAATGAAAACCTAAAAGGGTCACTACATGATTTCGTTACATTGTCTATTAAATTATACACATTTTTTTTACTGCATTTCATTTAAACTTATTCCCTCGAATTATTCTAAACTAATTAAGCGATCCCTCATAGTAAATTGAAAATGACATCAAAAGCTGTAAATTTTGAAATTAAATATTCTGGCCAATTTTACTCGTAAGGGATAATATTTTTCCTATATAAATTTATTTTTTCGCAACAAATATAAAACGTTTTCAAATAAAAGTATAGAAACTGGGAGACAACATTAAAAGCTAGATTTCGTTATTTGTCAATTTTTGTTTTCAAATTTAATATTGTCGGAACATGATTTGTTTTGCCATTTGAAATACTTCTGTAACTGGAAGTACATGACTGCGTCCAATGATGGGAAAAATAAAGGCCAGATAATATATATATATGTAAGTTTTGTACTGCTGATTGCTATAAAAATATGAGAAGCACAACTAGATATTTTAACAATTCTATGTACAAAATTTCAAAGTTCTGCTGCTAATCGTTTATATGAGCAATATCATATAAACATGAGTAATACCAGATATATACATATGAGTAATATCAGATATATACATGTGTATGCAGGTTCGTATCGATTTTGTAACCAGTTTCAGAAAAACAGTCCTTTATTATGTCTTTACCTACTGATGTCAAGCAATAAAATCTTCAAAATGGATATTTTTACTGAAATATGATACCTAAAATTTCTCCCGATTGCAATACTCTCTTTACTTCGTACAAGGAAATAAAAATAAACTACCAGTTACTGTCTTTAATGTTGAAAAATGTTTCTTGTTTCCTCAGTCAGAATTAGAATGTTTATAAATTTGAAACTGTTTAGTTCTGAATTTTATTTGATCTAATCAGATTTGCTAAACACAGCACCGCCCATATTACTCAAAGAAATCGCCTTTCCTGTTTCAAAATTAATAATACAGATCTGTATGTTCCATGTAGCTCCCAACATAAATTTTATTTCAAGCAAGGACATAGCAATGTTAAATCTGACGTTTCATATGTGATCCGAAATATCATAAAAACAGAAGAATTATCTAAATTCCAGACATACCTAAACCATATTTATGCTTTTGCAGATTACACCACCAATTGTCATTAGTGTTTTATTTTCAGATTTACTCTTTATGTGATGAGTTCCAGATGAAAATGCAATAATGTTTCACGACTTTCTTTACATTTACATGCTTATGAAAGTTTCGTGTTCCAGATACAGAGTGGAGTTTTGGATCTACCGCTTAGTTAATATTACTGTCAACTTTTCTAAATACTTGTGCTTATTATTTTGTCATTTGCATTTGATGCATTTTAGACTTATATATTGTTTATATTTACTTACTTGATGCATTTTATATAATAATTTTATTGCTTATTCTTGTTTCTCTGATTTATTGCCATTTCGTTTGTTTATAAATGCCTATTTCACATTTTATGATGTAAATCATGTAACTCTGAATCGATTGATTCAGAGTTACTAACTAAGAACTAAGATTGTAAATTTAACACATAAAGAATATTGTGATATAGTTAGGAATTCTATGGCATGCCAAGGGGACAGTGGGAGAATTTTCGTCAATTTAGCAACATTTTAGAAGTTTCCGGATAACGCAGTTTTAAAGCTAGCTTGGAAACAGCGAAAATAGCAGCGGACATTATCGTTGTTTCCAAAAATACTGGAAAATCCCATATATACGGATTCTGTGAAGCCGGGAATCAGTGCAATTAGCTGAATAGCCGAATAGCAACTCTATTAATCTCTGCTTGGTGATTATTCTATTTGACTTTGCTGTAAGAGAGAATTTGTGTTTTAATGTATTGGATGTTAAAGAATTAACTTAGTTATTCTTGAGCAAATTATACTTGTTCTATCTGTGAGTTTTAAATAAGGTGTGATTTATGCTTGCCATTTGGCGTAGTTGTTAATGATATCGTTACAAACATGTTGAGCAAAACGGTACTTAAATGTATATGCTAGATTTATGATTAATATTCTTCATATTTAAGCTGACCAATGATAATGCAGGCAACAATCGAGCAACATATTAATCTAGTAATTTTCCATCACTTGAAAGTATAGATCAAATGTTACCTTTGTAAGCCTATTATTTAAATTAAGCAGATGTTTATAATTCGAGATTTTACTATAAATTCTCCTTTCCTGTTGCTCACCATTATTTAAATGTATTAGACAGCATTTTATTTGAAATTTACTCTTTATATGGCGAGTTTCAGATGAAAATGTAATAATGTTTCACGAGTTTCTTTACGTTTACATGCTTATTAAAGCCTCGGTTTCCAGATATAGAGTGAAGT
Organism: Stegodyphus mimosarum; assembly: GCA_000611955.2. NCBI lineage: Eukaryota > Metazoa > Arthropoda > Arachnida > Araneae > Eresidae > Stegodyphus > Stegodyphus mimosarum. The sequence continues at coordinate 1,002,599 of KK122455.1, read as the reverse complement.
TTTGGATCTACCATTCAGTTAATATTACTTTCAAAACATGTTTCTGGCTTGCGCGTGCACTCTTTATTTAGCTCCTGCCAGCTTTAATAGTTGAACGTTTCGGCGTTGCGTTAATCCCTGCCGATAAATTTTGACGCTGAATTCAGAATTACTGAGCTACCTTAGGGTAAAACTTAAATTATGTAGCTTTGGCTACTCAACATATATACATACACAGTTGTATTACCCTAATGTGTAATTTGTTTTGCTTCATGATTTGTAATTTATTTGTTCAAATTCATCTTTACCGTCTGTACCTGTAACTATACCATGCCCTTATTGTATTTGTACGCCTAATATATACCACATTAATTGAAAGTAAGTAAAATATGTATATCATTAGCAGAAGTTCGTACCATGTTATTAATTTCAAAGCTTTTGATAATATATCATCTACAGCATAAATTTTGTATGTATTTAATACGCATTTAATTTAATTGTATATCTGTCAGTACGTATTATAACTATGAGTACATTGTACTGACAATAACAGTACTTCCTTGCAATCAACAGCAGCCTTGCAGTGCTCAAGATAATTGGTCATCAGCATTTTCCCTTTAGTTTCAACAATCCTCATCATGCATTTTATTACCATATTCCCGGAGGAAATAGTACTAAGCTCTAGATACTTTTGATTTCATCGACTGGATCCAATAGGCTGAGCAGTACCTAATCCAATGGGTCAACTGTTCTGTGAATAGCAAAAAGAAAGAGAGTTTGACTACTGTTTAATGTCTTAACTTAAATATGACTGTTTCAGCTTAATTGGCCAGTTACGAAGAATGGTTGACTTGGTTAGCACATGAAAGTGCATTTATGTTTTAAGTTCTCTTCAAATGAAAAGGTTTATTTAAACCTTTACCTGACATTTTAGTTAATTTCAGACGCAGACAAATTTCGTTTTACGTCCGTTAGGGATTTTGGACTAATTAATTTTTATAACCAAGTAAAACCTTATGCCATAAAAACAAAGAAGGAAAAATGCTAACCTATATTGGTAAGCCCAAATGCTAAAAATATTAGAAAATATTTAATATTTTGAAGAACATAAGATGATAAATAACCTAAATCGATTTTCTAATGCTATAAATTAAAAGCTTGAAATTCCCTACTTTTTCCTTTCCTAGTTCTTAATAAATTTTTATAAACCAATCAAGGATTTCGTCACAACTAATCAAATAATTCAAATAACAGATGCCAAGCCGAACTTAAAGAGCAAGTGAATGCTTTGTGCATAACGGATGATTTGAATAACTCAGGTTCATATGAGGTATCTAAATAGCATAACTCACCCGCAATTGAAATGACTTTGTTAATTTATTTCCTCAACTTAATCCTATTTATGTTAAGCTGGATTTCTCCTCAGTCCTGCAAGCTAACTCTGTTTAGACCTTGACAACATAAATCTCTTGTAATACAGAGTTTGAATATTTATCCTATGATTTTCTCTGTACCGCGTATGTCACACGAGTGTGACATTTATAACGTTTCAAGCCCTAATTCTATGTCACTGGTTACATTAATTTTATTGTCGATTTTCAATTCAAATAAGTTTCCTCTAAACACCACAGCTCTTTTACATTTCTGTAAGAAACATTCTAGTAGACAATTTTCTCTAATATCAGATAGGCAAGTATATTAGAACTGATTTCCTTTCCCTTCAAGTGTTGCCAATTCTAATGTGCTGAATCTCGAATCACGATCCCTTTTATTCTACTATCGCAGCACGATTAAGTGTACTAGCTACCTCAGTAATCAATTCCATGACAAAGGACACGATTGTGTTACTTCCCTACTAGTAAATTGTACGATTTCTTTGCGAATAAAACCTTTTGTCTAGGAATCTTTCATACGGAATTCGACCAAAAGATTCTATGTTTTTTTTGCAACAGATCGTGAGCTCAGGAATTTGGGTTTCTGACACGGCAATGTTATAAAAGAAGCGTATGCGGAGATTCATCATGACAAAATAGCTTTAAGCGCATTATAAATGCCAATAAATTTTGTACTTCAGTGTTTTTATATTTCTTAATTGAAAATTCTAAGATTTTATTTTTTTTTCTTTTTGATTACTCATCACGAGATAAAGCAGTAAGACATCTTTAAGATAACCACCCATAGTTTAAGACAATTTTGGTCTTCCGTGGAAAAGGTCTTCTTAAAGAAGATATATGCAGTAATGATGATTATAGATTTTCGAAATGTAGTCACCCAGTTCAAATCTCTTGCAGTGTGTTAAAGCAAAATACTGAAGAAGATATATATATTAGTTTGTTATAGCCGTTATAATAATAAGACGAAGAATTAGTTATAAAGCCAAGTAGTGTGAAATGAAAATCACACAACAGTTTCTGAGTAAAATTAAGATTTCTTTTACTTCATAAGTATTTAATAATAATTAACCAGTTATTATGATTTTGGTCTTTACGATAAATTTCCGTATTCTTCACCAACATGCATATTCGTAGTGACTTTAAGCTAAAGTTTCTGAATTTTATCTGAGAGTGGGTCTAACAATCCTGTTTGCTGTTAGTATTCTTCTCCACCTTTGTTCAAAATGGATGAAGTTTTAGCATTCTCGCTAGTCGGTATTTTAATTGCGCGCCAGTAAACTGTTTGAGCTAGTTTATTCTTTTGGATGTGTATTCTTTGACTAGTTATCAAGTTTGAATTTAATTGTCTGTTACTTTTAAGTTAAATAGCTCCACGTGTTAGTTTCATCTGGAATATAAGTTATGCTTTTATGTTAAGCCTAAAATGGAAAGATTATTTTAAGCCTTCCTCAACATTTTGCGAGTGTTTAAAACATAGCGATAACTCGTTGTCTGTCTAGAATCTCTGCAGTTTCCACTTATGTTAGTAACCCTACAACTTAATTTCCTAAATTACTGTTAACATAATGACATTCTAAACTGTGAAAATAGATGTTAACAGAGACTCCATTATTAGCGTTCATTTAACAGACACAAAACGTTGCATGATCACCATTTTAGCATTTGTGTAACGACGCATGGTCTAAGATTACCACTTCAGGCGGAGAACACACATCGTTAAGAATAAGCTGAGGTGAAAACCCAGGGTTGCTGGTTTGATCTTTTCAACCAAGGTCAATCAGCGTGGTGACGTTTATGTCTTAGACTCGTTAAGTCTCAGCATAGGTAATACAAGTCACTTGTCTTGAATGTTGAAAAAAGAAAGATTTGGTTTTAAAAGAACATAACCTTTTGACTACTGGCATACAGGAGCACCTATAAATTTCCTATTCTGTTTTCCAATGTGAATGTGGTTCACGTTGATATTCCTGCCTGTCCTCAAAGTCTGGACTTGAAGCGTCGAAACACTTTGTATATTTAATGAAAGTAAAAATATATGACTCGTGATTAATACTTTGGGGAATATACTAAGACAAGTGTTAAAACAATCTTGTGATACTGTTGGCTTGTTGACATACAATGTACGTCCAGAAAGTAAGTTCCGTTTGGTAATAAAAGTAAATTGTGTACAGCTACAGAAAAGTTATTTATTGCACAAAATTCAACAACTCTTAAACTACTTTTCCACATAACTGCCGAAATATTGCAGGCATTTGTCATAGCGTGGCACAAGTTTTTGTATACCTTCTTCATAGAAATTTGCCGCCTGTGTCTTCAACCAGTTGGAAACAGTTTCTTTCAGCTCGTCGTCATTGTTAAAGTGTTGACCGCCAAGGAAAGACTTAAGATGTAAGAACAGATGAAAGTCGCTAGGAGCGAGGTCAGGGCTGTACGGAGGATGGTCAAACACGTCCCAGCCAAATCCCTGTAGGAGGTTTTTCGTCACATTTGCAGTGTGTGGTCGTGCGTTGTCGTGAAGAAAAACAACACCTTTTGACAGCAATCCTCGGCGCTTATTCTGAATTGCACGGCGCAATTTCCGAAGTGTCTCGCAATAAGCATCTGCTCTGATTGTTTGACCACGCGGTAAGAAATTAATGAGTAAGATGCCTTTCCAGTCCCAGAACACTGTGCACATCATTTTTCGAGGTGTCAAGATTTGCTTCGGCTTAACCTTTGCTGGGGATGAAGTGTGCCTCCATTCCATTGATTGCCGCTTACTTTCAGGGGTGTCGTAAGAAACCCAAGTTTCATCTCCTGTGACTATCTGTGTCAGAAATTCTTCACCGCTTTCAGCATAACGGGTCAAAAACTGAAGTGCACTACCCATCCGTTTTGTTTTGTGTTGCTCAGTAAGAATCTTTGGTACCCAACGTGAGCAAAGTTTACGAAATTTCAGTTTTTCGGTAACAATTTCATGCATTAGTGATCGTGAAATTTGGGGAAATTCCATAGCGAGAGCACTAATTGTAAACCTTCGGTTTTCATGGATCTTGTCATCAATCGCGTGAACCAGTTCTTCTGTAACCAAAGATGGACGCCCACTTCGTTCTTCATCGTGCGCATCACTACGTCCGTCATTGAACTTTCGGACCCATCTTCTCACCATTGAATCACTCATCGCTTTTGGTCCGTAAACATCGCAAATTTGCCGATAAATTTCACTAGGTTTCACTTTCCTCGCATTCAGAAAACGAATCACAGATCTGATTTCACAAGCGGCGGGATTTTCAATCAACACCGACATTGTAAACAAGCACAACAAAGCGTACGTGACTGACAGCGATCTCCAAATGGCGCGCGTTTCTTCTCCTTGATACAGAGCGTCTACTGCGCATGTGCGGAACTGCGATCGCAGAGCTGCAGCGGAGATAAATTGAAACGGAACTTACTTTCTGGACGTGCCTCGTACATAGATCTTTTGGATTGTCATACTTTAGTTTCGTTTGGTTCTTCATTTCATGTTAAGCTAATAGTCTTAAAACAAAGTATGTGTATATTTGAAGATTTCGGAATGACAGTTAAACAAACTTTAAATAATGTTACAATAAAAATAATTCCGAACTAGATTAACTGCTTGTAACAAAAAAAAGTAACACAATATAGAAGCAATAGAATGTTTTCCTTCATTAAGAGAATAAACATTAAGGATTTCAATAATGCTTTATTTTAATGTTTAAAATTTAACGATTAATAAGTAAATAAATATTATTTAAATTAAAAAAAAATAAAACAATTAAAAATAAAGATATATTAATAAAGAATTATAGACAAAGATTATATTACTATTTATTGATGTTATAGTCAGAGGAAGTACAAAATACGTTTTGATCTCTTTTAAGTTTTATTTATTGATGCACAGGAAATCAGAATTGGTTCCCCAACATTTAACATAAGGAACATAAGAAAATTAATAATTTCCCAACATAAGGAAATTTGAAAATATGAACTATGGGTAAGCCTTAAAATGCAAAGGTTCAGACTTTATACATATCGAATGAATGAAAGGATTTCGCCGTAGTCTATAAATACGCTGTGTAAGAGGACATCCTCTGCTTTCAAGCAGCCTCCGCTTGTAAAGAGATTCAATTGTTCACCAAGTAATTACAAATTTATGGAGCCCAAGATCCACTTTTTTCATTTACTGCTGTATTAAAATATCCTCATTAGATGAGAATTATCAAATGGTCAACATTAAAGACAAAAATAAAATTTAATTAAATTTTATTTTTGTCTATTATTTGGGTATCGAACGTAATCGGGTATATTAATTTAAAAAAATTAATATACCCGATTACGTTCGATAACCAAATTTTGAAAAATAGTACAAAAATAAATCTGAAAGTTTTCAGATTTTATATTACTCCCAAAAGGGGGGTTCTTTAAAGTTCTGTGCGTTAGCTTTATTTATTAAATATCATATTCTTCGCACTTAAGCATAAAATTCAATTCAAGAGCAATATCGCCAAATAATTTAAATAGAGCATGTCTTCAGAATTTCCGATACACATTCTGGCGCGCTGGAGATATAAATGTTTCTTTTTCTGTACAGTGTTGCCAATGCTCGCCTTGAATAGTTCAGTTTCTTAATCAAACACTCATAAATTCTTTACTAAATATGAAATACATAATAAAATAAGTTCCAAACTCCAGATTTGTTCTTCCAAACTGCTATACTTAGGTGGAGGCGTACGTTATTAAAAATTGCATGCCTCTAAGTATCGTTGTTTAATCACAATGCGAGAAGCATACATACATTTACGGAGATTGTTCATTATTTAATTTCTTTAATATAATAAAGGGAGATAATATTTGGTGGCAATGATTCGAAAAGTGATTCAGACTTTTAAAGTTTTCGACGCAAAATGCCAAAATGAAATTAATAGCCCTATGTGCCCTTTGGGCTAATAAATCTGTTATTGGTATCATTTACCAGAACACTATTTAAAATGACCCAGTCAGGTGATAAACATTTATTATAGTAAACGTTTTGTTTTTTTCCCTTATATTTTAGGTTAAAAATGTGTTACATTTCGGGATTTTTATTCTAAAAATATTTATCAATAACTTACTGTTATTTTGGTCACTGATATTTAGTAAGAAATTAAATGCTGTAAACTCTAAGTGATAAATTAAGATGTCTATTAAATATATCTATTTGAAAACCTGAACCCGCTTTTTTTTGAAAAAATTATCTCTTTTCATTTGCAAAATTGGCTGAAAAATTTCAGATATATGCATGAACCTAAATTTTTAGTCCATTTAATTTTCTTTCATGGAATATTTTTAGAAAGTTTCCTAAAATTACTATAGTAATATTTTAACCTTAACTTGTTTTGGTAAGAAAAGTCGAGGAAGGTTAAGTTTTAAAAAAAATAGGTTTAATGTAATGCTAACACAAACAGAAAGAAAATATTATCAAGTAAGAAAATTAAATTACAAAACTAATCTTTTTCCCGAGTACATAATAACAAACAGAAAGATTCAAAATCATTTTCTGAACACCACCAAACTATACATCGGAAAAGTTCTCATTTCAAAGTTTCGTAGAGTAGCCTGTATGCCTTTAGATGTCAGCTTCCGGGTTCTTAAACCGAAACTTTTGGTTCCGGGTAGAATAAGAACAGTAATAATTCTGCTTCTGACGACCGGAGAGACGAAACAATAGTTTTTAAAACCTTAATGTATAAGCTTTAAAATAAAGTAATAATTCTTTTTTGAAACATTTCGTCAAAATTGAAGATTAGAACGTAGTCGGATACATTAAAGGAATTTATTAGGCAATACTTTAACTTTTTGAGGCATTGAATAAATTTGGCCATAATAAATATATAAAAGTGTCTACTCTATTTTTAAAGACAAGATAAATCTAAAATGCGCCCCCAAAATTAAAACAAAGTGTTATATTTAATTCACATATTCATTGAGACAATATAATATATTTAATTTATTTACCGCATTTTTCTTCAAAGTCTGAAACTCAATAATTTATTCTAAATTGAAATACTTTAAATTGATACACTTAATGTACACTGAAGAGCCAACATATTATGACCACCTACTCAACAATGCGTTAGGTGAACTTTCGCCGGCAAAACAGTTACAGTTCGCTTTGGCATGGATATCACAACTTCTTCGTAGATGACTGGAGACAGGTTGTACCAAATGTCGAGACTAACGCTAAGTCGAGATATTCCCACATGGCGATGTTTGAGCTCTGAGCTGCCGCTCTATGGCATATCAAAGTGCTCTATCGGGTTACGATCTTACGAGTTATGTGGCTAGGACATTAACTGGAATTCATCCTTATGCTCCTCGAACCGCTCCAACATAATTCGAGCCTTGTGACATAGGACGTTGACATGCTATATGATTCTATTTCCAGTTGGAAAGACAAACGACATGTAAGGGTGCAACTAATCGGCAACTTTGTTTAGATAGTCAGCAGCTTTCATGGTCTGTTCTACCACAACTACGGGTCCCAAAGACTCCCATGAGAACGCCCCCAAAGCATAATACCGCCAACACCAGCCTCACTAGCCTGTATATACCTCACCCAGAAGTATATCGGGAATTGCATTTTGCATTTATATTGTCCACAACAGTGTGCATTTATATTATTTTCATCGATATATAAAGACAGCTAACTATAGCATTGCGCTTCATAGCTCTTATCCTCTTTGCAGCCCAGAATATTTTGAATAGATAGTATACGTAGTACTATTATTCCCATTCTGTATAGCAATTTTGTTATATACTTCTAAGGTAAACGAATGTACACTTGAAGTGAATAGTAGGCTTTAAATGATTCGAACGTATGCCTTATAAATGAATGTTAAAATTTTTATATTTACATTTAACTGCATTTTTATCTAGATGTATATCATTGTCTACAAGTAATGTGCCTTCACCATATATAATAGAATACTATGATTAATTGTAATACAAACCGCAATGATGTTTCTACATTGAAAACATGTTCTTTCTTCAACAGCCTTTTATGCTCATGTCATTTCATTAATGGTATCATCTCATTTTTAATTTCAGCATGTATTTTATGTAACCCAGAAGTATATCGGATATTGAAATGTGCCTTTTTATTGTCTACGGTAATGTGCATTTTTATTGTCTACGGTAATGTGCATTTTTATTGTCTACAATAATGTGCATTTATATTACATAGCACATACCCTGTCTCCACTTTATGTATTACATTATTCTATTTATTAATAGTACAACATCTTAATAATGTATCTTTGCTGAAAATTTGTATGTTCTTAAAGGGCCTTATTTGATCATGTGTTTATTATTATCATTATTATTATTTATTAGTAATACAATAATGCTGTCTGTACTAACATCCCAGCCGCTGGCTGTGGTTTGGCCTGAAGTACATCAACTCCGATGAGTAGGTGGAAATCCCGTACGGAGAATAACCTTTGTCGGGAGCCTGCTCAGAGGCGAGTAGTAGTAGTAGCCTGTGTATACCTTTTGTAGAGGAATAACAAGTATTTGCCTTAAAGACGGCGTACCATCAATGCAATGAATGCGAGATCATGATTCATCCGACCACGCATTTATCTTCCACTTATACATAGTCCAGTCTCAATATTCTCGAGCCCGCTGTAGGCGTAATTGCAATAACTCTTGGTAACAGATGCAAACGAGTGGGATGTCTGCTGCGTAGTCCCATATCCAACAGTATATTCTGAACTGTGTGTTACGAACACTTCTTTTGGGATGTCAGCTGAACCACTTTCTGGTGCCGATTTTGCTGCACCAAGTGGAACAGTCTTCGATGTGCTTTTCCTTTGATGATGCCCTTTGGTAGCACTTTGTTTTTTACCCCTGGTTTATCCACTTTGCATAAATACTAACATTGGCAGATCGTGAACAACCTACAAGTGTGCAGCTTCTGAGATACTCGTTCCGAGAGTTCGGGCCATTATAATCTGCCCCCTATCAAATTCGCTTGGACCGCAGCCTTTCCCATCACTCGAAAACGTAAGCGTAAAAATGATTACTTACTTTTTTCAGCAGAGTTAAATACCATTCCTACGTAATCACGTGTCCTCCACATCACCCAGAGAAGTTCATTGAAAATGTGGGGATGGTCATAATATGTTGGCTCGTCAGTGTATATTTACGTGTACAGTAGTAAGATTAGATCAGAAATATATTCTAGAAAAAACCCCAAAAGCGTTTAATTCAAAAAACATTCTTCTTAAAGTCTGACTTCTCTTTAGAGTGAAAACAGGTGACTGGTGAATGTTTTATCACCACGAAAGCATGAGCCGTTTTTCAAACATTTAATATGCTGAGATGTAACACTAATACACGAATTATTTAAGTACCTTATATTCACAAAGATGCGCCAAACTGAGCCCATTCTCTGCATTAAAAATTTTATAGCATAATAAAAGCGTATAGCTTAGAAACATTATCTATGTTAGATTTACCCTCACACTTTTATTCTACTTTAGCTAACAATACATTCAAAAGGCTACCTGATTCCGATGTCAGAATAAGCACTTAAGTGCAGGATGTGAAAGAAAGAAAGGAATTCTAGAATTTATTCTCTAGAATTCTGTAAAGCCTTCATTCCCAGGTTTTAAGAAGGGGAGCTATTTTAAAATCGTGAAAAGTATTAAAGGATATATTTCTTTTCCAGTTGTTCTTTAAACGTTTTCTAGCCCGACATAAGTAGCATTCCAAACTTCGAAATTTTACTTTGCCATCACTTATCAGAATGGTTTAAGTAGAAACACAAATTTTTGATATTCTTGTCTGACAAAATATATTTCTTCAGAGAACATGCACAGAAGTATATTTTAGTAACGTGGTGCAGAAATATATATTAGTAAAATTAACCATTTCTAATAAAAACTTGTTATTTCGTATAACACTATAAATACTTTTTTAATCACTAAAATCTGTAGGCCAGGCAGAACTTTAGCTTTGAAATAACGTGGTAGTTTATTAAGAGCTAGACTGTAATAACTTCTGCATCACCTGTATGGGGAAAACAGTATAAGTACATTTTAATTACTGTATTATTTTAATTACAGTTCATACTTACGCGTATAACTGTTCGCATGTTTTCCAATTCCGCTCAAAGTTTTGTTATGGCGCTCTAATTTTGCATTTTTATAGCTTTTCCTTTGTGACACTATTTCTTTTAACCTGTATAATAAATTTGGTGACAGTTTTTTTTTCACCCCAGAAATTCCAATCTACTCCATCCTTTCTCTCAGTAACAAACTGTGTGAAAGAAATCAGGTAATCGCTGTCGATATTATTCACATACCTCTTTTTGTAACTAGCTAGTTTTTTGTAGCTAGTATATGTACCATACTGTAAACTAAACTTTCAGCTCATTCTGGATGGAATTTCTCTGTTTACACCCACGCTTATAAGCGTTGCATTACATTGTAACAGTTTTAAATACTGTTGCTAATCGTTTGTACAATTTAAATAAACGAACATTAATATGTATCTTAATGACAACGTTTTAAACGCAGGCTCGAGAGCCGCGAATGTAATTATTTTTATTTAAAAGATAATTTAGAATAGGTTTTCTTTTCTTACTTGTATGTCGCCATTTTTCGTGTTAAATAAAGATTGCTGTGTTCCATCAATGGTGTTTGTTTCAATTGCGAAAGAGGTATCACAACGTTCTCTGTGTAGAGAAATTGTCCAATGAAAATAAAAGAAAACATTTGATAGTGTACAGTCATTAGGTTATTTTGAAGCAGGAAACATGAAAAATAAACAATGTTCTCTCCGGAATTTGAACCTGGATCTTTCGAATACGAGCCTGGTGTGCTATCGTTATGCCAAGAAGGCATGCCAGATGGAGGGACAAAATACTTCGTATTATAACAATAGAAATGAAACTTAAGAGACTGGGTAAAAAGGAAAGTATTAATAAGATTGCCCTGGATTGCCGTTTGGACGAAATATTATGAATTATGAACAACCCCTTCTTCCATAAAACTCGAAATTTCTGGTAACTTAATATCTTGCCAGTCCACATCATGTCGAGTGTGCTAGACTCTACCGCAATTAGCACATACTTACCTGTGCCGATATTTACCTATTTACCTTTGAATATAATACTATTCAAACTTCTTGTCACCCATTACGGGTGCTCACTGTGAGATGCTTTTGTGGAGCGACACACATACAAATTATACTTCGTTTCAGTTTACTCATAGTTGGTTTCCGTGGTATTCCCCTGTCTAATGTGAATACGGCCAGTATCTTTTAGAAAGTCCTCCATAAGGCATCCCTTTGCTCTACTTAGTGAGGAGCCTTTGTAGGTGTGCTCTATTAAAATAGCGTAGCCTAACAGTTTCAGTTTACACCTACTGAAGTATGTTCAATGTGGCTGACACTACTGTATGGATAACACGGATTCAGATTTCAACGAGGATTCATGACATTCGAGTTAAAAAAATAGTCTTTTTAATATACCTCACTAAAAGCTATTTCAATGAGACCCGGAAATTTTCAACGCCAGATGAAGCCTGCATAGCCGTTTGATCCTTTACGGTGAACCTAATGTTTGCTAACCAGTGTTCTTTTATACATTTGAATGCCAGTGTGGTAAGCCCCATACAGCTGGATAATATAATCTTTAGAATTTTGATTTAGTTGAGGAAGCAGCCGAACCTGCAGCATCTTCAGTTAGTCTCTCCAGAAGTTGTGATCTCGAAGAATAAAAAAACAGTGTTCTTCAAAAACTTCTAAAATGACATTTGTGTTGTAAGAACTTAATATTTATTTTTAACCAATTATTTTTAGTTGTCCTTTTCTTTCCCTCCTGTTTCCAGTTCCCTGTCGGAATGTAAATTTGTAATGGCGTAGTTGTTAATTTAAACTTGTTTCAGAAGCAGTGTTCCAACTGCGTTTCAAGAGTTCGAAAGAGTAGTAGCCGAGTAATCCGAGTTTATGGTGCGGGTTTGAATTAGCTCTCTAGTCCGTGTTCTTATACTGATATTTCTAGGCTCGGATTAGGCAGATGAGTTAGCGTTTATTTAAGCTAAGGAGCCAGTCGTTAGTCCTCTTTATTTAATGTGCATTTTGCATTCTTATTTTCTGTTAACTTAGTTAGCCACAAGTGGCGGTGAATTGTGAGTAACAAATGCTTGCATCCGTTTAATTTATTTTGGATAGAAAGGTTATTTAAAACCTTCTTCTGCAGTATTTATTCTTTAAAGATATAGCGAGCATTCGCTACTTCGTTTTCTATGTACAGTCCACGTTGTATGTTACCAAAAAGAACACCGAGACTCTATAATGTAACGTGAATTCGTGCTTTTGCAACAAGTGTTCCCTAGAGTTTTCCGTTCCACAGATGAGTATGTTATGTAGATTTAGAGTTTTATTACAAGAACGTTTGTCTTATCACAAAAGAAGATTCAGCCGTCGAAAATTTTAATGACAAATTTTGCATGCGTAAGCAGACGAAATCAAGTGTCCTCTTCTTGTCGGAATGATGCTAACATTTGAAACGCATGAGGTTTGAACATAAATATCTCAAACAGTTTTCCGTAGACTATTCAGTACGAGATGCTGTGATATGTCGATATATAAGTCTACACAGATGTTTTTCTAGCGCTTATTTAATATTTTCTTCTGAAACGCTAGTTTGTCTGCACTCTTCCCTTTATATATACATCCAAGCCTCTGAACTATGAGGTCATACTAAATCTCTCTGCATTGCAGGTAGCTCACAGCGATGTTTTATGTGAGAGTTATGGTAAACCGTAATTCAAAATGTTGACTTTGCATACTGCGTGATATAATGTGATTTTTGCTCAAAATTCGCCATTTTTAAATCCAAATGCATTGTTAATTACGAGTTCGTGAAATCAACTACAGCGTCGTCTTTATTCAATTTGGTCTCTTAATGCGTAATTCGGCGTATATATATTTGCGTATTTATAAACTCGCCCTCATATCCAGCTTGGTGAGCTCTGCGTTTTTATTCTTTTATGTTTCTAAACTGAACTTTGTTGTAAAAGTGATTGAATCATGTTTTTTATGTTCCAGCTAAGATTTTTATGTTTTTAGTTAATTCGAGTTGCAGCATTATCAACAATTTAAATGTTTAAGTGGCGTTAGGCGTAACGAGGCTAAAATTTGCTTGCATTTCAAACATTTTATTAGAATAATAAATTCAGATATTACAACAACTTCAAAGTCTTTTAGCCCATTGGGGATCAAACGTTAGCTTTCGGTTTTGTGCAACGAAAATTTTGTTTTCTTATCCGTTATTCGAATTCCTTGTTTTTGCACACAAACTCTAATTTTAACTGTAAAATTGCTCTTTTTAAACTGTTTTTAACTGCTATTCATTTTTTAGTTTTTTCTGTATTTTACAACTTTAAATGAAGATATTTTGAGTTCTATGTATTTTTGGCTTGCATCTGAGATCTGAATTCACTGAATGAGAAATACAACTCTAATGAAAATCTAGGAAATAAGCTTAAGTGAAGTGCAACAGTAATGTGTATAATTTAATAGGGCGTATAAGGGAGTCATGTGTCGTCCATATCAGCTGTTGTTTGTACAATTTCAATATTATACAAAGTAAATATTCATTTAGTGAAGTGCGTTGAAATCTATGGAAGGACACTTCTTGTATACTTATCTTGTGAGTATACATAGGTTTTAAGTAACATTCGAAGCCTTGAACGTAATTACTAGTCTGGGAGGCTACAGCAGTAAACTGATCATTTTTTAAATTTTCTGTTGCAAACGTCTAAAATAGAAGCACAAAGCACTGGAGCATCGGAATTTATTGAGAGTTTAATTAGACATAGTGTTTTTTACGAAATTCTGAAGATTTTGCTAGCATCCTGCATTAGTCTGACAACATTCTTGTCCATCTAAGCTCCGTATCTCATCTCGCAACTCCACACTGAGGATTAAAAATCAAAATTCAAAACAATAATTCTAATGAGTACATGTAGATTTCTCACTCTCATAAAAACAAAATTTGGAGAACAATAAATCACTTAAAAAGATAATAAAGAACGAGATTTACTGAGTCAAATATTAAAGAATGCGGAAATTCAAGTAATGAATATTTTAAAAACCGATGGAGGAAAGGAATTTTACAGTAGACCACGCGACCTTCTTGAGAAGTGTTTAAAATGAAGTAGGTTTGATCTCGAACAATCACATGGAAGTAATCGTATTCAATTTATCCTTCACATTCTTGATTGAGAAAAAAAAATTATTATAACAGCAGAGTATTTTTATACTTCTACAAATTGATCAAGAAAAACAGCGAGTTTTGCCCTTTGAGAAACTTTAGTACAAAAACTATAGCATTAACCTAGCCAAATATGTTAAATAGATACGCCAGTAGCAGTTTAACACGAGTACGAAACTAATAGACTTCAAGAAGAAGAATTTGGACAAAATGGACGTAAGATCTATATATTCAAAAGCTGAGAATTTATTTCAAATCTGTGAAGGATTAAGGTGCAGTTGAATTGCTGCATGACGAAAAGTATTCAAGGTTGATATGCATTGTTCAATAATTTATCCAGAACAAGACTGGAAAGTAAGAACATTCACCATTCGTCTTCGCGCAAGTAATCTTCTTAAGAGTCGAGTAAAACGACTATCCAATAAAACTAGAGTCAGGTAAAGACAATTCCAGTAATTGTCCTTTGAGGTCAAAGAAATATTGTGAATCGAAACAAGAGCGATGCCGCCTCGGACAATGCTGTAACAGAACAATAGAACTTCAGGTTGGACATTGCTGATGTATAAATGAGAAGTGGCCATAGTTTCAACCACTTTACATGTAAACAAATTTGTATTGTGTTGCTCATTGTACAATAGAATAGTTAAGAATGCCAATATGTTTTTTACTTTGCATGTTATTTTGATTTCTTTGATTTCCTTAACCAATGAAACAAATGGAATTTTATAATTGTATAATTAATTTTATAGTTAAGGTGAGTGGGATTATGGCTAAAAGTATGGGCTTCCAGAAATTAATTTAATTCTTTTCAAAGAATACATAAGCAAATTTAGTTCGTCTGAAAACGAAATGCATGTGCCCAGTAAATGATAGTACTACAAATACACTAAATATCATTTAACTTTATCAGTATAAAAGAAACCGCCCTTGTGTTACGAGAAAGTTTCATACACGGAAGAAAGCGTTTTCAATGGAGATGAGTTTTTGAAAGGATTTAAATGAATAGTTTAGGAAATGATAACTATAACTGAGAATTCTCATTTATGAGCTGCGCTGCAATTCCAATAATTGCTTTGGAATATTTCATTAATTGCTTTTTAGTAATTAATGTAATAAATTGCTTGTTTTTCAAATTAATTTCACTGGAAGATTTCATGTCTTCTTTATTAATTACATATGCCATAATTCTAAATATAGGTACATAGCAAATCATATTAATAGAAATTTGCATTTTTTGAGCATCCAGATTTGTTAAAAATAAGATAGGAAGTGCATTGTTTTATCCAGAAATTTTTGATGATATTTTGCATGCCGTTGGCAAATAAACACTGAAATAGAAAGTCAATTAGAGTTACATCTTATAAGAATAATATTCACATTCATAATCGATATCAAATATCCTCTTTCATTATCACTCAATATCCAGGCATTGAACTCAATATCCAACTACAGAATATAGCTTGAACAATATCCTTAAATTTCTCGTATGCGTTATTGAAAGTATGATGATATGTGTTATTGACTGCTTCTATGCGTTATTGAAAGTATGATGATATGTGTTATTGACTGCTTCTATGCGTTATTAAAAGGATAATGCTACATTTAAATTTATATCGTATTTAATTATTGAGTGAAGTTTACTTACTATTTAATTATCTTATTAACTAGGAATGTGCATTTCTCTCACAAATGCCAACCAGAAATTTGTATTATTAAATTTACATAGTTGCTTAATATTTATTTCAGTATTTACACATTCAAAGCATTCCGTTTTATGCCGAGAAAAACCTCGTGGGGTGTATCATACCCCAAGTCTACAAAAAAGTGGAATATTTCTAACTTGTGAAACTGAAATTCTGTACTACATTCAGTAGCTCAGTTTCTAGTAGTGAGTGACTTTTAGAACCGCTTTCCCGTTGCCTGTGTGCTTCAGAAAAGACTTGTCGGTTTATTTTAAAAATTCATTTCTAGAGTGTAACAGTAAATATTTCTACTCGCAAGTGATTTTAAAGTATTTGAAATTAAATTTTAAAAGATTTCTAAGCGCATTATGACAAAAAAATGACTCCCTATGAATTGGAAATGCAGCGGCTGTGAGACTAATTAGAAATAATTGAAAGTGAACAAGATTACATTTCGGAAACTGAAGAGGAAAAAAGGAATATTTTCTGTTTTGGTTTTGAAAATGATAAAGCATTATTTTCTTATGTTCTTAAAAAATGGAAAAACTGTTTTTATGCTTTTAACATTATATAACGATGATGCTATCGATGATACTACTTGAGAAAAGAAAACGCGAGAACGCATCTATTTTTATAATATGACTAAGGAAGCAGTGGGTATTGTTTATGAAATGACAGCAAGGTTTTCAATTGCCAGAATAATAAGGAAGTGGTCAATGGCAATTTTCCTTTATGCACTGAATGTTGCTGCAATAAATGCTCGAATTATGTTACATTCGACTGCTGATCCACCAACCAGATACAGAAGCAGATGTCTGTTTTTGAGGGACTTCGCATTAAAATTAATAAAAAAAATATATTAAACAACGATCAGAGATTGATAGTTTACCGAAAAACTTACATGCTGCATTAACAAAAACATATATTAAAGAACGACCAGAGATTGATAGTTTACCGAGAAACGTACGTACTGCATGCAAAAGAAGAGCAGAAGTTTCGAGAAATAATTCAAACGAATATACAAAATTCGAAGCAACTAAGTATAAAATCGTGGAGCCGAGGACAAAAGACCGCGAATGCTGTATTTTTAATGTAAAAAGCTTCTGTGCTAAGAACACGTGAGTGAATTTTGTTCAAAGTGTAAACAAATAAAATAAGTTGCATTGCGTATTAGAGATGCAATAACACTTAGAGGTATGATGTTTACTTTGTTATTATTTTCATTTGTCTTAATTTTAACTCTCTATAAGCTTATTTTGGAAATTAATTTTTTGTAACCGAAGTCTTATTCACGTATTACAAAAGGTAAACAGCTTTAAAACCAAATAAAACGATTTTACAGCATTTTAAACGTTGGGGTATGTGATACCCCACGCGCCCACTCTAGTAACTTCTCTTGATGCGCCTTCCGCCGGGTTAATGAGAAAGTATAAATATTTTCGGAAACAAATAAAATATCTCCAGAGAAAATCTTCTCATTCATTTATTTGTAGTACAACATCTTGTCTCAATATCGGCTTTTGCAGTAATTTAGAAAAGTTTGTTATAGCAAATTCCTTTTTCTAATAATGAGATCTGGATAGTTGTGGCAGGGAAACAATTTTTTGTCTTCGGTATGTCATCTCCAGTACTTGTGCCCTCACAAATCCCACTTAAGACAGATAGTGACCCTGATCCTTTGATCCCGTATAAGAAGTTTGCAAAGATTTTTGTTCGGGTAAACATTAGGGCAATCTCTTTGGCATTGCACGACTTGTCGTCGCTTCTAAGCCAAACCTCCCTTAAGGCCTGACACTTAAAGGACACATCTTGTGATGAATTACTCTTGGGTAAGAGCACGGAGACATAATTTATTAGCAAGTTCCATCTTGAATAGCTGAAATTCTCTTACAACAGTTCATAACATATAAAGAATTGCAGAATTATATTTTCACATGATTTAATTCAATTGAACAATTCCTCTTGAATTATTATAATTATTTTAAATAGACACTAGGTAGTTCATACCTGTAAAGGAAAGTTAATGTTCGTATCTTGCAAAGTCTCGCCTAACATATATCTAATCTATGGAAAAAATTTAGCAGAAACACAATCCCTTTTTTCATAATACATCATTTCAGAGTTTCGTTTTTAATCTAATTAATAAAACAAAATCTGAAAGCTTTCAAATTTTATATTACGCTCAAAAAGGCATTACTTTAACGGTTTTTTTTGTGTGTTTTACCTTTATTTATTAAATATCACAGTCTTTACACTTAAACCATAAAATTCAATTCAACAGCAACATCACAAAATATTTAAAACTAGCATATCTTAAGAATTTCCGATACAGAGTCTCGCTTGCTGGAGACAATTTCCTCCCATATCGTGTTGCCATTGCTCGCTTTGAAATAGTTGAGTTAGCTAATCAAAAATTCATTAAAGTTTACAAAATATGAAATAGATAATAAAACAAGTTCAAAATTCCAAATTTGGACTGCCAGATGCTCATATTTGAGTGGAGGACTACGTTATTCAAAATTTGATGCCTAGATGTACCGTTGATTTTTCACACTACTAGAAACATGCTTACATTCGTGCAGATGCTTCATTATTTAATACCTTTAAAAATGTAATGCAAGGCTCAAATATTTGGTGGCAACAACTTGAAAAGTGAAACGCCGTATTACAGTGGGCGGCTCAAAATGCCAAAACGAAATTAATAACCTTTCTGGACAAATTGCAATTTGGGTTAGCAATATCTACTTTAATAGCATTTCTTAATAATTGACATTTTTTAAATATTCCCAGTTCCCAGTTTCCTATTTTCATGCTTTTTACATAGCACATGCGCAGTAAGAGAAACTTTACTGCTAACTAAATCCTTCCAATAGTTTTAACAGGAATAATTTTCAAGTGATGAAATAATCTGTTGTATAAAATATGTTTTTCAAATAGCATTTTGATTTTTCATAATCGAGACTGGTAACAGTTTATTTAAACAGCTATTTATTTCTGAAAAAGTAAGTAGATATTGTTTAAACGCTGCTATTATTCTGTTATATAAAATAAGTCTTTCAAATAGCATTATGTTATATATATAATCGAGACTGGCAATCATTTATTTAAGCACTGAGTTATTTATATTTGGAAAAGTGAGCTTATTATATTGGGCTGGCAAGAAGTTAATTTCGGGTTGCACAAATAGATAGCGTCATATTCGTTTTGTTATTCTTATACTTCCAATTACAGAACGGTTTTAAATGACGAATATATCCATGTTTTTTAAATGTGAAATTAACAAATTGATTTTGAACAAATAACAAATCTTACTTCTATACGGTCTCCCGGTTCTTATGCTTATATTTGGGAAACTTTCTATAAAAAAATAAAATTATAAATAAAATTAAAAAAATCTTAAAAGTTTCAGATATTAAATTTCGTCCAAAGAGAGTTTTTTTAACATTTTTTGCATTACCTTTATTTATTAAATATGATTGTATACGTACTCAAAATAATTTTAAAATGGGAATAACTTTAGAATTTCCGATACACAGTCTCGTGCGTTGGAGATAATTTTTTCCCCGTATAGTGTTGTCATTGCTCGCTTTGAAATCATTTAATTTGTTAATAAAAAATTCGTTGAAGTGTTGCAAAATATGAAATCGACAACAAAACAAATTTCGAACTCCAAATTAGGGCTTCCACATGCCCATATTCTGTTAAAGATTATTGCTTATTCACATTTTGATGACTCTAGGTACCGTCGTTTTCTCGCAATGCAAGAAACATATATACATTCATGCAGATTCTTCATTATTTAATTTTCACAGGGCTCTAATATTTGATGGCAAAAACTTCAAATGTGATTCAACGGTTTTCAACCCAAAATGTCGAAACGAAATTAATAGTCCTTCAGGGCAAATCGCCGCCCCTGGGCTAAAAAATAAATCTGAAAGCTCTCAGATTTTACTTTATTCCCAAAGGGCTTTCCTTTAACGTGTTCTGTGTTAGCTTTATTTATTAAATATCACGTTCTTCGCACTTAAACCATAAAATTCAATTCAGTAGTAACATCGCAAAATAATTTTTGAATGAGTGTATCTTAGAATTTTCGATACATAGTCTCGCGCGCTGG
>KK122455.1:938168-982100 GCA_000611955.2 Stegodyphus mimosarum | reverse complement strand
TTTTTTTTTTTTTTTTTTTTTGTGCAGCGTTTCCATTTTTCATCTTCAAATCATTGAGTTTGTTAATAAAAAATTCTTTAATGTCTGACAGTATATGAAATAGATAATAAAACAAATTCCAAATTAGGGTTCCTAGATGCACATTTTCGGTGGAGGATTACGTTTTACAAAATTTGATGGCTCTAGTTACCGTTGCTTTATCACAATTCGAGCAATATACATACATTTATGCAGATTCTTCATTATTTAATTTCTTTAAATATAAGACAGGGCGATAATATATGGTGGCAACAGTTTGAAATGTGTTATGGACATTTACAATGAATCGACGCAAAATGCCAAAACGAAATCAATAGCCCTTCTGAGTTAACGCTCCTTCGGGCTAAAAAACTTGATTTTTGTGGAGCATAAATTGACTGAGATATGTAATTTTAAAATTTTCAACTGTTGGTGCCATTTTCAACTGGATTTTTTAAATCGGTTAATTAAGTTAGAATAATTTGTGGAAATACATTTAAATAAAGTACAGAAAAAAATGTGTGTAATTTCATATACCTGAAGTGGAATCGCGTGGTATCCGCATTATATTTTTTAGGTTGTTATAGATTTTGTATAAGATGCTGGGTGTTCAATTGCTGGATTGCATAGTATAGCTGGAAATTCTATAAAATGCCGGATCTGTCATTGAATAGAATGTCTAACTATTGTGTACAATGCAGAATTTCTTACCTTTCCTATAATGTATTTACTAATAACCCTTAAGAACTGCAATTTGTTTTCTCAAAAAAGATAGCATTTTAAAGAATAGCAAATGCGTCTCATTTGTTTGAAATATCAGACGAAAGAAAATACAAATCTACCGAGTTTCGATTAAAATTTCTGTTTTTATTTTTAAACACGTATTTTTCACTCATCTAAATTACTTTCAGTTTTGTTTACTCCGTACCTAATACAATTTTCTTTTTCATTTTGTGTTCGCTTACATTTCAAGTTTTGATGTTTGTTTATCTTCTTTTTCCTAAACTACGAAATATATATTATAGAAGATACCTAGTTTAAAAATTTCCTGTATATAGCATAAAAGTAAAGGTATGAAAAATAAAGAAGTAGATAAAAAAAAAGGAAATACATAGGTTCATTTCTGAAGACGTTTCCACTCCCCCCCCAGTATTCCATATATTTGACACAAAAGATATGCATTATTAATAAGTATATGCATATGTAGAAGAAGTTCTATTAATTTCACAGTTTTATTTTATAATTTTGGCGAAAAATATTCGTTTAATATGAAAGAATTTATCCCGAATAATAATTACTTTCTTCATGAATTCAACTCAAAGCGAAACACTAAAATTAAAAATATAAGGGAATTTATACAGACATGGTAATAAATATTATATTTTTTTTAATTGTAAGAAAATGATGATATGCAAAATTTATCCTAAAAAACGTTTTGTGAGATAAATGTTACTCAACACTTTTAAATGAAAGTTAGCGAAAATGCAATGCATAAAGATTGAAGAGTTTTTGCTTTTGGATGGGGAACATGGGGAAATGATATCACGGAGGGAAAAATATATTAAAATTCTATGGAGACTTTTATAAAGCACACGGGGGTATTCATTTCTGATTTTGTTGTGGGTTTTATAGTTTTAGGTTGATAATTTTTGATTTTGTGTTTAATCTGATTATTCAAATGTTTATATGGCGTAAATTTGGTTTCTCGCGGGCATTGGTGGTCACTAGGTTGGCGATATTTGGCGATTTGTCTCCAACGTGCAATTTTCTGGAAAATTAGGGAAAGCCCGTTTTATAGCCTTATGACCGATTCTTCCAGAACATTCCAGAATCCATGTGAGAATTCGCAGTTATGTATATGACGCGATAGGGTTTATTCTGAGAGTGATATAAGGAAGAGTACCATTTATTTCGCGTGTAAGAAAGAACTGCTTAATATTCGGGTTATTTGCAGCTATTATTGTGTTGCGTGTATTACTTATTGTGCGTATTTTCGTAATAAATTCTTCATGTCTTTCTGCCTAATTATTATTAAGAATCATCAACGATTTCGTAGCTCACAACAATACGCTCAGCAATAATTGTAAGGTATGCTTATCATCAATAGAACATGCCTTCAACAAGAATTTTAATAATAATCTGAGAGAGAACCATTCCCGTTTCGACACCATAGCTAGACATTTCCGGAGTAATGACTGCTTTGTGATTTGGTCCTCCAAACATTGGAATTGTAACCAAATGGTTACTTGAGGCCAGTTGTAGTTTTCTTGATTAATACATGTTTTTGTGATTTTTTTTGGTACAATGCACGAATATCTAGTGCCAGAACTAAGACATGTATGGACAGGTCACTGAATAAATAGCGTTACTGCTAAGTATTTCCAAGGTGTGATTGCACTAATTTCCTTCAGAACAATTCGAATATTCTAATATTCGTCCTACAAATACACAAATTCACATAATTAAATTTGTCTTCTTTAGTTAGATCTTAAGTATTTTCCCAAATTATTATATTCTCCAGTGGGCTTAATTATGCTCAATTAAAATCTCATTCTTACCAATAAATTAACATTTTGTATGAATGAACTCTTGCATTAAGTGCCGTTATCAACGTTTTTTAAATAGTTAAGTAGTCCTTTGTTCGTCAACGCACACAGTCTAAATGTAGAGTTTTAGTTTTTGGCAGCCTGACCATTCTGCTCACCAGCAGTTTAGTCGCTGATCTCCGGTAGTTCGACCTGGGTTCCCTTCGTGACGAAAGGGCTGGCTGCATAAGCGTTTTACTGGTATAATAGAAGTGGTATAATAGTTGTAGTGGTAGTTAATGCATAACATGGGTAAGAGACGATTTCCCTCAGAATGTCTTCCATAAAAGTGTCCTTCTCATTAGGCAGAAAGCCCTATCGTGCTTTACCATAATCAAATAAACCAGCCACAACCAGACAAACTGCCCAGGTGGTATAGTGGTTGGAGGAGCCTACTTCGGTACCTAAAGGCCATTGTTCGAATCCCGGAAAAGGCATTGGCATTTGTAAATGTATACTGTCTTCGCAAGATGAGGGGACTCTAAATATATGGCGAGCCGAACGTCCTCACTAGAGGTTGATGGTAAGAGAATAGAGGGAGACAGTCGTACTCGTGCACCCCGGTTGCTCTTTATCCAAATTTGGGGCAAAACTGAGTGAAGTCGTATTGTCACCTGTATGGTGCTCAAGAATCTTGCCAACGACAG
Source organism: Stegodyphus mimosarum (assembly GCA_000611955.2). Lineage (NCBI taxonomy): Eukaryota > Metazoa > Arthropoda > Arachnida > Araneae > Eresidae > Stegodyphus > Stegodyphus mimosarum. Next base: position 978,850 of record KK122455.1, on the reverse strand, counting down.
ATGAAATCTGGCTCTCCTTGCCATGACGATTTTTGTGAGCTTGTTGTGATGTTATTGTCAGAGAAGCAAGATAAGTCACAACACAACTAAAACAGACCCTGACCATTTTTTCCCATCGGCTGGCAGTTAGACGACTTGGGTTTGGCTACTACTAAGGACAGAAGTAGTGGCCAATTTATTTTGGAATCGCCTAATAGATGGGCCAAAGTTACCTCTTATGAAGGGACAGTTACAGTCAAGCATTCTCCAGATTCGTACCCGCACACTTCGGTACCGCATTAGTTTCTTCTAACCACTATACCGTCCGGGCGGCGTTATACTTACATTAATTTATAGATTGCAATTGTAAGAAAATAATTAATTTGCTTAAGTACTTTAGTGTCAGATATTCCCTCTCTCACAGAACTCCGCTAAGTTATCAAGTCTCACGTACACTAGAGCCAAGTAACAGTGAAACAAACAGCAGTTTATGTATTGGGAAGGTTGAAACACATGTAATTCCATTCAAATGCCAATTTATATGTAAGCACTGTGCAATTAGGCTGTTCTTGTTATTTTATTAATATTTCAGTTTCATAGCTATGATTTTCTGTTACAATATATTTTTAGAATGCGTAATAATTTAAGTTCAATTTTATTACATAACAAACAACAAATAAAATAATTAAAACAAATTTAAAAAAAATGTACAATAACGTACGTATTCCCCTCTCTTTTCTTATTAGCTTTACCTTCGAAAAATTCTGAAGTTAAAGTATGAGAAAAATTTTAATTCCTAAAATGACGCGGTTACAGGAAGAACATAACACAGGAAAACTGCCTCGAAACCTAGATTAGTGGTTCCTGACTCTGATTGTCGTACTGAAAAGCCTGTATTCGAATCCAGAAGAAGGCATGGATATTTGTAAACATATAATGTCTGAGAAGTACCGGGTTTTTCTAAATATGCGGCCAGTCGAAAGTCCTCTGGAGAGGTTTAGGCAAGGGGTTAGAGGTGTGGGGCACCCTCGAACCCTTTCTCCTGCTGCGTTCTCTCTCATAATTCGGGCCGGAAATTATAAGGTATTTCTCCCATCTTCTTCGCATGCTTTCGTGGTGTAGTGGTCAGCACGCTGGGGCGTATTCCAGAGGTCCGTGGTTCGAGGCCCGGAGAAAGCGTTGCTCATTTTTTATCTCTCCTGCTTCGAAATAACCTAATGACTCTACAACTGGCGTCCGAACTAAAAAGGTGGTGGATGATGATTCTCTCCACTGGGATTTGGCGATTGGATTCCCGGAACCCCAGTCGCCCTTTAAAAGGGAAAGTCCCAGGAACCCCGGGCGCACTTTAAAAGGGGGAGCCCCCGGAACACCAGGCGCCCTTAAAAAGGGACGGGTTTCCGTGGTCAATACTCATATAAGGTATTTCTCCCACCGTCTCCGCATGCCATCGTGGTTTAGTGGTCAGTACCGCATTTGACTCCTGTCCACTATGAATGTCAATGGCTTCTGGTGACCGTTGTCAGACAAGTAATTGTCATCAAGTAAGTAAATGAGACTGGTCACTCCAATGCAGTGCAGTAATAGTAGCAAAAAAAAATCTAATAAGAAAATTTCATGTCTATTTCCTTCTAACTTGAAACTTGACATTTCGTATTGTTGTCTCTGCTACTTGTTAGGCCTCAGATCATACATGAATGATTAGAAAAATGTGAATGCGCAGCTGACAGATTGGTATAAAATTAAACAGTTAGAAGGGAAAAGTCCAGCGTGATCTTCGCAATCATTTGCGAGTTAATCCATTTTACTATATAAAGGAGCTTATTCTCATAAGGAAAGGGTAAACTGCTCCTTGGGCAATGGGGATGAGGGTGAATAACGCAAATATTTTTTTTTAAATCATACTGGCTCTAAAAAGCTGAGAGTAAAAAGCGAAGAATACAGCATTCTTGTTGTATCCAATCTGAGGAAATTAAACTCGTATAGCAGGAACTATGTATGTGTGTTTCAAAAGAATCAGCTTCCAGTTCTGTGTTACAAAGAGCGTAGCGTAACAATGTATGGAAGAAAAATGGCAAAACACACAGTAATGCAAAATATCAGATTCTTACGAAATAAGAATATGAAATTTTGCATTACTTTACAACAGCAATTCGAAACGCGGCAGGCAGACAATGCCGTTTGTACTTAGAAACTCTGCACTACTCAGTCATACATGGTATCACGGGAGGTGAAATCCTAAATAAGATCTGCGATAGATCTAGTGATGAATATTTAGCATGCGCTAGGATATTCAGTATTTTCTTCATGGGTTTGTAGTCACAGTTACTTGCTTCTTAGCCACATAGGAGTAATAGCAGGAGTCATAAAATTTCGTACGCGAAACCGAGTTTCGCAAAATACAATTCTTCTATTTACATTCTTAGATAAACCATCAGAAGTGGAATAATAGTACTGTATTACTGGGAATTCTTTCCAAACAGACAAAATTTTAGAGCCAATATTTTATTTTTATGAGTTTTAAAGTCTATTTTAATAATGATAAGCTTTGATTGCACTGTTAATTATAATAAGCATCAAAACTAATCATTATGTTATAAGGTATATTCTCCGTCTTTTCCGCATGTCTTCGAGTGTAATTGGAAGCACACTCGACGTGTATTTGGAAAGTCCGGAGTTCGAATCACGGCGAAGGCATTGCTCATTTTTAACGTGTGCTGCATCGATAATCCTAATCACTCTACAGTGAAGCCCGGACTAAAAGGTGGTGGACGATAATTTGTCACCACCAGGAGTTGGGGACTGGACCCCTTATCCCCCATTTGATATTTAAATGGTGGAGAATATAAGGTGGACATTTTTCAAAAACTCTAATGACACATACAAATGAAAGGATATTTAGTATTATTGATTAAGATACTAGCTTAAAATTGAATTCAGCTTTGCAAGAGTTATGAAAGAGGCATTGTACTTACTAGCGTAAAGGTGTGAGCATTTATTAAGACATTTCTTGAAAGATTAATCAGTGGTCAAAAGCTGTTTTTTTAATATAAATAAGCTTTCGTAACTTATTTTGTGTTTTCACTTCGTAGAACGATAAAAATGAATTAATTATACCTGGAATCATGTTACCTTGCGATAAGTGAAGCTAATCTTCATTGTTATGTATAGTTTCGAAAACCCCTGAAATTCTGGTATACTAGTAATTGACGATTTCACTGGTATATTAATAACTGATACTGCAAGGGAGAAAAGGGCAGACAAACAAATTGTGATGAATGAAAAAAAATTAAACCCTTTTCAAAACACTAAATATAAATAAAACTCATGATAATAAAGTATCATCCAGTAAAATATAATTATCATTTCTTTTCCCATTTCATCTGCGCGTATAATTGAGATTGGCATTTTTTAAAGCATAATTCAAATAATTTTATTCACAGTTCTTTTAGAATTCAAATCTAAATATTAGACAAAAACATATGCTGTTTACTTCGACATGTACCACAAATCTTTCTGCATCAAACCGGTAGAGAAAAAAGTCAAATTTAAGATTAGGCAAAAAAGCAAGCTTCAACTGCCACAGATTTTGAATAATACTTCCTTGATTTCAAAACTGATCTGATTTAAGTCCGTCTTCTTCAGAGGAAAAATATTCTACAAAGATAATAGGAGCAGGAATTAGTTTATACAAAATCAAGCCCAGCAGCGACAGAGCACAAGCAATAACATTTGACGTTGTGTTCGAAGACCGTTTAACATCGGTAGTTCGACTCGTATTCAACTCCTTGTGAACGAACTCTCCGCATGGTAGGTTTTCTCATATGTAACGTAAATACGAGCCAAGATCTTTTAAGTATGTTCTTCACAAAGACATCCATCTCTTTAAACAGATAATCCTCCCGTACTTTGCAGTATCTCAATAAGTTATATTAGTATCTCAAATAACCAAATGCAGTCCAACAATGAAAGCCATGGGCTGAAACAAAGGGAAACAAATCCCCAAAGTTAATAACAGTTAGGCACATAATCATAATTTTGACTTGCAAAATTTTCCATAAAGTTTTCTTAGGTGCTGAACTACTCTATAAAGTTTCCTTAGGTGATGGACGAACAACAGTTAGGCGCTTAATCATAATTTTGACGCTCAAAAATTGCCATAAAGTTTTCTTAGGTGCTGAACTGACTTTCTTTAAAGCCTAGAACATACACAAAAACTTTTTCCACTTAATGGCACTAATATTATTCCAGTTCTTCCCAACATAGTTAGAATTCGAACGTCTTAAGCTTTTTCAAGTTTCATTACTATTTTCGTTGACAGTTAGTGCTATGCTCGTTTTTGCTATATTGAATCAGGTATTTTCCATATAAAGGGGTTGCCATCCCTCCTACTTTCACAAAAATATTTTGTTTCTGAAGATAATGTTTGACCGCCGACGAAATCGCTAGTTTTATTCCAAATCATCACGAACATAAGGTTGGCTTTTGCCTAATTTTAAATCCTACTGAATATTAGCAACATAATTTATTATTAAGTTCCATACAGAAATATATTTTATCTAGAGGACCGTAGGTTTTGAAAGATATATGTATATCTTGTATTATGGATGAAAGTGATAAAAATAGCAAATTCTGTAAATGATGTTATTTCATAATTCCATATAATACGATTTTCAGATTTTGAAGGAAATATGAATGAAAATGAAAAGGATGACAAATTATATAAAAAATGCACGGATGATTTTCAACAAGGAAATCTCTATCCAGTTCCGTTTCAAGTAATCGTGATGTTGGGACTGTTTTCTATCATATAAAATCTCCTTATGCCTTTATCTTGTTGTGCATAAAAACATCAAGCTCAGGATGTGATAATATTCCTTATGTTTGAAACTTCTCCCACATCAAGTACCGCCGCTGCCAACGAGAATTCTGCAGAACACACTTAACAATAGTCTCTTCAAGGAACAAAACAGATTTCCGAAGTTGAGTCCAAGGAATAAAATATTCGCTTCGTTTGCAGTACAAGAAGGAACATAAAAAGAATAACCTTCGGACATTCTGTAAGCTCAAAGCAGCAAAAGATACTACACTCCGGGAATTCGCCAAGACCCTTGGGGCGACTGCTATAGTGTCGGTACTTTCAGAAAGTTGTTTCTCTGAACCAAAGCAATAGGAAAAAAAGGAAGAAAAATCTGTCTTCGAGGAATTTTCAATTTTTACAGTTGTCCAAAAAGTTTTCCGTTGTAAAGAATACGAAGTGAGACGATTGACGTCGTGTGAAAATAAACAAATTCTTCCAAACTCATTCCTTGGAAAAAGCTCTTAAAATAGGATTACGTAAACAGAAAAATAAATGTCTAGAACTATAGTATTTTCCAGTTACCCAGCACACTGATTTTGTTCAAGAAATAAAGGTGTTCAAAATCAGGCTCATATATTTCTTTTCTGCTCTCTTAAATGCAGTTCCTAGCAAAGTAGATGTGTACTACGTTTTATAGCACAAAAATATCTACCAATGGGAGAATAATAGACTCATTTGCATTCTTCTTTAAAAGAACCCATGGTACTTTAAAATGAATGTACAGACATTACCTAAATTCAGGTTGAGAAAGTTAGTAGTATCATAAAACTGTACTTGGAAGTATTATTACAACACCTTAGATAATCATTGAGTTTATGTATATATTCATAAAGGTTAGTGTATTTTAAAGTAAACATTTTTAGAATTACAATTTTTATAATATAATATGTATTCTTTTTGTTCTCTAACCAACGAACATTTTATTTTCTACATAGTTTAATTTATTTTCTAGAAACATACTTTCTGCGGTTACATACATATTAGCACAACCACCTTGGCTTAGTATGCGGATTTCTTACAGAAATAAATGTGATTCGGTGAATATTCGGTTTGCAACTTCAAATGGATATGATTATTTAAAGAAATATAATGCGCGTGGTTACCAGAATGTAGCAAATTCTACTGAAAGATGGTTGCGATAATACGCTCGTACTCTTTCTATATATTTTATATCATTTTCTAGACCGTTTTACTCAACAGACTAGTATCGGAATTTTAATTTTCATATCGATTACGAAAAATATTTCCTCAAATAAAAGGGAATGATAAGAAGTACTGTATCTCTTCGTGCATTTTCATCCCTAGCTTTTCTAACCCTTGAAAATTTTTTAAATATCCGCTTAATTTTTCTCTTACTCAATGAGTTCAGACAATGAGCTTCCCTAAATTTTAAAATACACTCATCCACATAGTGATTGCCATCATCTTACTAACAAAGACAAACCCTCGCAAGTACTTGTGAAGGTTTCGAACCTTTCCCTTCTAAATGATTGAACTCCATACCAGCCTAATGCAAGAACTTACCCATCACCAGCGACATATTCTTCGATTTCGTTCCGTTAGTTGCGCATTAACCTTTTCTAATAACCTGTGAAAAATTTGAGGCCTAAGAAGCAGCACGGGCAGCAATAGGAACAGGTCGAGATTCAAATCGCAGCAAAAATGAAGATATGTTATTAGATACTCTAATTACTACCATGTATTCTCTTTAGAATATAAGTTTCTTTTAAAGGAATGGTATTGCTATAGTTACCTGCAAATTATTCAAGCCATGCTCCTACTGTAACCACATCTTTCTAATCGGTTTGTTTAAGTTGGTTATGGCAAAGAACACTAAGGCTATCTGCCTAAGGGAGGGATGCCTTCGTGGAGGAATTCCTTAGGCAACTGGCTCGTATAAATGCTAAATATAACGAAAACCACGAACACGCCCAAGCAGCCAGCTCGTTCGCTGCGTGAAATTGTTCACAGTATTACTATTTACACAGTCGACATCTGCAGGAGCACTCACTTCGAGAAAATATGTAACTTTTTGATAAAATAATTTATATATATATATATATACATGGTGGTCATAAAGACGCTTTGCCATCATCTGCATTTTTAGTGTTCGTTCCAGTTACCCGATCGAGATGAGTTCGCAAATACAGTTGTTCGGAGGTATGCGCTCAAGATTCTGTGTAAAGAAAACACAGGAGTGCTCATACTTACGGTTACAGTTATAAAAAGTCGAAAATGCCGGATGGACCCGCTAATTTGTTTCCAGTTGCAAAATGTCGAGTGCATGTGAAAACCCCTAAACAGCGTTGGAATGGTACTGATATGTCAATAAACCAATGTGTTATGAAAACACAAAGAAGAGTTCTGAAAACCGGCCCACGAAACACGATCTGGGCGCATGCAAAAAATTTGCATATAACAGAGTAAAGATACCAATCACAGAACGTCGATCGCCAGATATTCAACGTAGGAAACCGATAAAATGCCAGGCGGGTATGCGAAGTCGTCGTTCGGAAACTTGCACATGACGACGAAATTACTCTTGCTGGGAATATTCGTGGTGAATTTATAAACCAGTATTATCAAAATGGAATGAGCTCTGCGGAATCCTTGCGTGTGTTTCGCCGAAATCACCTCCAACGACGTGACCCATGTACTGCGAAAGTTCTGCGTGATTTAGTGCACAAATTCGGAGATACGGTCTGTACTTGTAATAAATTAACCCACAGGATGGCCAACAGTTTCTGAGGACGTTGTTACGGAAGTGCATTACACAATGACTGCAGCACAGAAGGAAACCGTAAGAGACATAACGTGTATTGGATATTCCGAACACAACGGCCCTGAATTTACTGCGCTCTTTTCTCCACGCATTTTCTTGCAGGTGCCAACGAGTCCAGATGTTCCAGCCGGGGGATCCACAATTATATTTGGACTAATGAACGCAAATGAATTTCTAATACCATATGATGCTCATAACGACTGACCACTTGGCATACTATGAACTGACGAGGTTCATTTAGTTTAAATGGCCACATTAACACCAAAAATTGGGTGCACTGGGCAGAGACGAACCCTCACGCTGTGACAACAGTGACCATTATTTGACGTCAAAGAGACTCTGTATTGCGACATTACAGCCAACTTGTTCTCGGCCCGTTCTTCTTTGAGGAAGCGACACCGATTAGCCGTGTAATATGCTCTGTAACAAGCTCTGAAAATCTTTCTTTATGACCACCCTGTATATACACTCATTTACAAAAAAAAAATTGAAGCACCAAGAAGGACGTTTGCAATTGTGACGAAATTTGGTATGCAAAAACATCTTGATCGAAAATGCAAATGATCCAAATTTCAAGGCAAATGAACAGGACTTGCGATCGTAGAGAGCATTTATATATATATATATAATTATATTCAAAATAAATGAAATTAAATTTTGTAAATTTAATTAAGTAATCCTGAGTAAAAGGTCCATTCTTTTGTGATTGTCCTAATGTGCAGCATTCTTTATTTTATGATTTTACTACAACTGGCATACCGAAAGAAATTTCACACAAGAAATTAATAAGTTTTCAAATACTAAAAAAAAATTATAAATAGTCTGTTGAAGAGAGAACTTATGTCTGAGTTCTAGAACTTGAAATTCGTCTTATTTTTAACTCGTATCAATAGGTGTGATAGGTGTATTTATTTACCAAGCACATATGAAATTTCTGTAACGTTATCTCCGCTAAACGAACAAAACTCTGAGTTGCCATCTAAAAACTGCACGGTGCACTAGACATTTCTTTTAAAAGTATTGTCGAACAATCCTTGCAGTTTAATTGACCTTGCACAATTTTACGAATATTTTACCCAATGCAGTTTTCGGGCGAGTTTAAAACATTCCATAATAAATATTATAATGAATTAAAATAAACAGAAAATTTTGAGCCATTTTTATCTTTAAGTATTTTTATTTAGTTTGATGCACAAGTGAAACATTAAAATCGAAAGATTGTTCTTGTTGTTGTTGTTGACTAATGCTCACTTGTCTGACCAATTGTCAGTGAATGCCCACGAAATTCCTTGTGGCAAGGATCGCAAGATTACGCCTGTCGTTGGCACCTTACATGTGACAGTGTGACATAGCTCAGACGGAGAGCGATCCCGGGAGAAGACGAGTCCGAAAGTCTCCCACCCCTCTTTCCCCATCACAAACTTCCAAGAAAAGCTTCATCTCGCCGTATATTTAAAGTGCCACCATGCTGTGCCGACACTATTCATTTATAAATATCCATGCCTTCTCCGTAATTCGAACCCTCGCCCTTCGGCACGGCAATTAGCGACGCTAACCGCTATACCAGTTGGGCGGCCGCTTCAACTTTACATTAATACATTCATTGGGCCAAATGAATCTTCGTAAGTATTATTTTTGTAAGTCTTAATAACGGCGAAAAGAGTAAATGACGGAAAACGCAAAGAATTATTGAAAAGATTGCGTATAGTTATTGTAGAAAGACAAGAAATTATTACATTTTCCCTAATAATGCAAAAACCTTATGAAAACCAATACGGTTTCATCGGTGCATTTGCGTATATTAGCACAAAAGTAAAAATAACCTATTGACCTTACATTGGCGCCCGAACTAAAAGGGGGAGGATGATAATTCTTCACTGCCTGAATTTGGCGACTGGGTCCCCTAATACCCACTCTTCCCCAATTTAATAAATTTAGGGGAAGTGTATAAGATATTTTCTCCCTCCTTTCTGTATGCCTTCGCTGTGTAAATGTAGCCCACTCGACGCGTATTCTAAAGGTTTAGATTCGAGTCCCTGTGAGGGCATTGCTCATTTTTCAAGCCTCTTGCTTCAAAGTAACCTAATGACTCTACATGTTTACAAATTACGTTTGTAGATCTTAAGAACCTTTTAACAACTCGAAATTCAAAATTAAACAAATTAAAATATCTTTAAATTAAATTATACGCGAAATTTAATGGCAAAATAAAAATGTTAGGTACCGATTTACTTGTTTACTTCGTAGAATTATGTTGAGCATTAGGTTGGGTTGGTTTATTTGTTTGGGGCAAAGAGAGCTAGGTTTCGCTACCTAAAGAAAGGGATGCGTTCATAGAGGACTTTCTAAGGGATACTCTGTTGTTGCCAGCTTACACATGGAGGAAACAAAGGAAACGTTCATGCACCCAGCCTCTTCGCCTGGAAACGAATCCAAGTCGAAAAACCAATGTTGAAGAATTTTACTTCCACCCCTGGTGGGTCCGTTAGGCTTCAAATAAGTAAAATCATCAAAAGCGTAACATTTATATTTATAATGGAATAGATGAATAAAATATATTACTTACTAACATAAAAATATTTCATGTATTTGATTTAATATTCCATAATATTTACGTTGTATATATAATTGTAACTGTAACTGTTAAAGAATATTTAACTGTTATAGAATATAAGAAATCAAATTCAGTTAAAAGATTCTATTTCCTATCTAAATATGACGATACAAAGTTAAAATATAATTTTCAGTAATGAATTTAAACTTTATATCGAATTAAGTTTTGTATTGAAACACTGAAGTATCTTTCGTATGTTTATAAAATAAATATTTGATTTTCAAAAGCAAACTGCTGTTTGTAAAAAGAGAAGAAGTATGACGAAAATGGATGCAAAGAATATATACAAAAGGATCGAATTATTGACTTGGAAATATTCTACGAAATTCCGAAAACAGAAAGAAGAAATTGCTGATACAATTCTTTGCGCTACATTCCTTTACAAAAAAAGCACGCATATTTTGACAAATATTTGCAACAACATACTGGTGAAAATTTATGCAAATTTTTGTTTGCATTTCATGAACTTTCTTTATTTATATCGCTTTAACGTATACTGGTTTGAATTTCTTTTATTGAAAATATATATGCCTTTCTTGCTTTGTAACAATAACAGTAAAAATTTGGCAAAGGTTTTTCCTAAGTTCATGAACTTTTATCGCTATATGGCATTTTTTTGTATAACGATCCATTTTTATTAACTTTAAAGACTTGCAGATAACAAATATGCAATAATAAGGTTGCGAACTGTAAAATTAAAAAAAATCTAATGACGGAAAATTCGAGCATGGTGTATCTGTTGGGCCACGTTTCAATTCAGAGCTACTATTCAGTGTACAATTTTTAATCTTCGTCTTAGTACAAGATTTTGAGGTATCATTGCAAGGTATGGAATTTGCGTTTGAGGTATTATAAGGCTTGAAGCCTATATTTGAGGTGTCATTGCACTATTTAAGTCTATAATTGAGATATTCTATATCGGAGGTATCATTGTAAGTTATGAAGTCAGCATTTCAGATATGATTTCAAAGTTTAAAGTCTACATCTGAGGTAACATTACAAAATTTGAAGTCTACATTCCAGGTATCATAGTAATGCAAACACCATGTAATCATTTTGACGACCAAAGCGCCCATCAGGACCCTTCATTGAGACGACCACAATCACCACAAAAAGGCCGATATTGCGATATTGTTTTCTTCCCTCCCCCTAAGGTATGCAGTAGCAGATGCTGTTTCCCCGTTTGCATTGTATTAGTTTACTGTAGCCAGCTTGTTTTAAGAGGTTTAATTGTGGTTTCTTATCTTTAGGTTGCACATGACATTTCGTTATTGATTCTCTGATTTCAGTTTAAGAGCTTCAGAATAGATTTATAAAGAACGGGATCAAAGGCTAATGGAATCTTTGTTATAAAGCACAAAAGAATTTTCACACCTATTTCTGCGTTAATGGATGGGGAGAAAAGAAAATTGCAGTAAAACTACAAAAAGTATTTTGGGCGTTTCGGTATTTTAAAGATACAAAAGTTAACGAAGGGTTTAGATTTCAAAGAGTTAAGTCTACATCTGAGATATCATCCTAAGGTTCGAAGTCTACATTTGAGGTACCATTCTAAGGTTTGAAGTCTACCTGTTGTATTTTAAACATAAGTTTTCGAGATTTACAGCCCTTGATGACATAATTTTAATAACGTAATCTTCTACATGTTTTCCTTGCTAGTATAATGAATTCTGCTTTATCTTTGAAAATACTGGTGGAGTTATTTTTTAACCTCCTATATTGTGTTAAATTTAATGTTTTTTGACTGATAAAATTTAATGCTTTTACGTCATTCTTTTATGTCCAAGAGCCGTCTACCAGGAAACAATATAAATAGTTCTAACAATATTTTTGTTACTGCTGGGAATTTTCAGTCATGCTTAAATTACATTAGATTTGCTGTGTTGTTAGACCATTCACGTCTATAATAGTCTTTGTAACTTCAACTGTAAGTGATTCCGTTTGTATATATATGTTATTAATTTTTTTTTGCTCTTAATTTTCTTTTAAGAATAGTTATCACTCAGGTTGACTTTATGTTGAACTAAATAATTCAAGAATAATACATCAAATGTTATTTAAAATATAACAAGCAATTGTCTAGAATGAGAAATCCATACAAGCTGCAAAAACGTAATATAAATTCAGCATTGTTCCAGTGATGTATTCATTAATCCTTTCCTAAATTCAGTACCCGTAAAGCTCGTTAAATGTATAAGCTTAAAGTTTCACGGAAATGATGATTTGTTACTGAATTTCCGAAACCGCTTCATAATTGCTATAAAATAACGCTTATGATTCCTTGCGTTTAGTCGCGGAATAAATTGGATCATTCAAAAGATAAGGATGTATAAAAAATGTATGCATAATTTAACAGGTGGGGTCAGCATATTGGTTTCGGAGTGTTGGAGAATGTGTATTTTTTTTTTGCGTTTTCCAAAAAAAGGAAAGTAAACGAGACTATGTTTAATCTCCACTTTAAGCCAAGCTCGTGTAGCCTCGTAGGCTGTTGTCATCGTCGTTTGCAATAGGAGTTATTTGAATATCCAGTACCCTCTATGTGACAACGCATCGAATTGCAGTTAAAAATGGCGAGAAATATGAACGATTTTCTATTGGTCTTTTCTGGTAGCACGGACATTAGGCTAAAGGTTCAAAAGGCGATCAATACTTTGTGAGCTGGGCAAATCAGCAGATAAAACTAAAGAACTGTTTACATACAAGCATGAAGCGAGAAATAGAAATGCCAGTATGAAGCCAAATGGAGTCTGTATAAAAGTACTCACCGACCTTATATACCTAGGTATTATAAATAACAATAGGCTTTCCTGGGTACCACACATTAAAGAGCCTAAGCAAAAAATAAATCAGATTAGCAATTCCATGGTTGCAACAACATGATCTCATTGGTGTACTCCAATCTCTATGCTCAAAAGCTGATACAGAAAAATCTAAGATTCTATTATAAGAGGCTGCCAAACGGGAAAGGAAGCTCACCGCCCATCTGAAGAAGCGGCTTTTTGCAACCCAATGAATGCAGCTAATCATAATACGCTAAGTTTATCGAATGCAACCACGGCACTGCAAGTGCTGGCGGGGATGCCTGCACTGGACCATCTAGTTTAGAGAGAATCATTATTCGTAAGGACACTGCGCCTGGAAGATAACGTCTCTCTGCGGCAAAAAAACATTCTGTCACGCATACTATGAGAAACGCAAGCCGATCATGCTAGAAGATCAGGCAGGCCAGGCACGGACTTGCCGCAAGCAATATACCTGCAATACATCCCGCCAGATGAGAAAGCACCAGCAATATAGAAAGATAGCTCAAAGACGTAGAAGGGCACAGGCTGCGCCTACTGTGCACTCCAAAAATGAGAAGTTGTTAATAGTTGGGAAAGACGACTGCAAGGCAAAAACTACTGTCTTTCAGACAGAACTTCTAGAGTTAAATGCAGACATCAATTTGGCAAAGTGTCAATTAGCAACAGAGGTAAATATAAACTGCGACTCCGCCTCAAGTTTGATGGCCGTACAAGGGCATAAGATAAGGAGTCTTTTAGTGCAAGGTACACAAAAAGTTTTCCTAAGTATTCTACCAGATGACAGACACAACCTGAGCTGGGTTCCAGCTCATGTGGGTATTACTGGCAACGAAGCAGCGGACTTGCTATCGAAATCTGCAGCTAATGACTCCAGTTAACTGGAAAACTCTGTAAATGTGCCAGAGTCTTGTTTGAAAACATAACGCTCAATAGCCTTGCGCAAGACTGGCAGAAAAGATGGGTTAGGTTATTCAATTATGGCAAAGCACACGAGGGCTATCTGCCTAAAGGGAGGGATGCCTTCGTGGAGGACTTTCTAAGGGAAACTGGCTCGTATACACGTTACACATGGGGAAAACCACGAAAACGCCCATGCAGCCAGCCCGTTCGCGGGATTCGAACCTCGAACCGAACTACCAGTGTTCAGCGTCTTTACGCTCGGCCGCTGGTGGGCCCAGAAAAGATGGGAAAGAGAAAGCGTAGGAAGGAGGACCTACAAGTTCTTTGCGAAAGTTTCGATTCACCTAAAACACACAGCGCCGCACAAACTCATTTCTACACTGGCCATGGTCCCTTCCTAAGTTCCCTATCTTTAGAGATTCTGAAAACGAGACTCAGAATTACGCGAATGTGCTGCGGTAGGTGATGCCGATCACTACCTCTTCAACTGACCACACACCGATAAATTGCTTTTTAAAACACCTATCAGGGAATACTGGCAGGAATGAGTGGCGAATACCTGCCGCAACAAGCAGGCGAACAGTAAGGTAGAAGAGACCATGAAACTATACTCAGCAAAGTATTAACATTTTCCCCCTTAAGAATTGGACTTTTGCAACATAATTTCAAGAGCAAACCAAAATAGTGGGAAAATTCCTTACAAAAGTGAACTGACAACTCGAAAATAACTAAGGAGAAGATTAGTGTACTTATCTCTGACAACAATAATACACAAGTAATCAAACACTAACAAATTTACTTCCTTGAAAGATACTACAAGTATAATAGCAGTTGCAATTATTATAATATCTTAAGTACCAGGAAATTGAGTCACGTAACTCCCTAGCCAGACTAAGCCAGATAGTATTACAACAATTGAAAATCATCATTAGAAAAATAGCTCGCCTCTTAAAATAGTAACAAAACCGCAAAAGCAAAAACCATTGTAATGCAAGCTTATTACTATCCATTTTGCATGTATTTGTTAAAAATAATGGCAGTAACGCAGTTAAAAATAACACAGAAACTCATCAACGATAAAAACATGTGTAACTGAATTACAAGTTTACTGTGATTATCTCAGTAACATTATTGTAAATATGAGATGAGATAATGTTTAAATGTGCACATAACTGTCAAGATTACATCTAAGAATCTCATGTAACTTGTACAAGACAATATTTGTAATTAACATATCTATGCTTATACACAGGCCCTGTATGTCTATATAATATTTATATTCATATATAGAAGGAATAATTTCCTCTACTAGGACGACGATTAACACTAAAGACTTTTACAACAAATTCCTCGGCGGCGCTCAATGGGGCTAAACGTTAACTTTTATATTTATGCACCAAACATTTTGTCTTCTTCTTCGCTGGCTGAATTGCTTGTTCTCCAGTTGAAACTTTAAAGTTAATTGTAAAAACCTGTCTCTAACTGTATTTGGTGGCCCACCAGCGGCCGAGCGGTAAAAGCTGCTGAAACTGGTAGTTCGGTCCAGGGTTCGAGTCCCGCCGAACGGGCAGGCTGCATGGGCGTTTTCGTGGTTTTCCCCATGTGTAACGTGGATACGAGCCAATTTCCTTTAAAAAGACCTCCACGGGGCATCCCTCCCTTTCCGTGTAGTGCCTTAGGGCGGAGCACATAATATAAGAAAACTGTATTTGGTGTTTTAGGTTTTAGTCTTAGTTACAATTTTTAACACTAGAAGCGCCAACGGCAGTCAAATTAGCTGCTCTGCGAATTAAATGTATATATTAAAATGCAAGCGCTTTATAATGCTTTTAAGCATACTGATTACGGTTGTTTAAGAACATCTTTAAAGAACAACAGATTATTTTTATAAAAAATACATATTTTATTATAAATTTCACCTTATCCTTCATAAAACGTATTTTATAGCTTTTCGCAATTTTTGCACAACACAACTTTTTTAGTACTGGAAGTGTATTTCCCATACACATAATGTGAGCATTTTTTTGCACTTATCGCTTGTTTTGTTGCACCAGTCTGACACTGACGTCTTTTCTTCGAGAGTGTCTTCGTAGAGTTGGAAATTGTTTAAATGAAGGTATCTTAACTGCTCTGCCAATTGAAATAAGAAGCTGTGCCTTTTTATCGCTCAATTTATGGTTCATAAGGTAAGCATTCATTTCTGCTAAATCCAGCATATTATAGAAAACATATGCAGCCCAACTACTTGAAGCAGCCCGAACAGAATATTTACGCGTCATTTGGTCAAGGATGTAAACTCCACATTTGGTTTTGTTGCAGAAGTCTACTATTTCTGGAAGTTTCTTCTTACTTTCTGAGTCTACATTTATACCCGGACTTAGAAGTAGGATATTTTTCTTCTTTATCGCTGACAGACGATTATTGTAGTTTCAGCATTCTTTAGAAAACTGTTTCAAATAACCGGGTGAACCCAGTTATTTGATTTCGTATGAAGAAACCCGGTTTACTTTATACAGAATTTCTTTTCGATGTCTTCCTACTGTGCCCACAAAACTTGTGTTCTTCATTTGAAGTCTTTTATCTAATGATAGTGAGGAAAATAATTGTCCGCTATCAAATTTCTACCGGAATTCAGGTAACGGCCTAGAAGACGCATTACTACATTTTCAGGAATACCTTCAATTTCACTTCTCGATGTATCTTTTCCAAGGTATGGAAAAGCATTGCACATAAACTTCGAGTCTACATCGACTAGCATCCAAATTTTTATAATGAATTTGTTTATTCGGCATATACTGTATAAATTTACACCTGTCTTTGGATGGAAATAAGTACTCATCCACAAATAGATTTTCTCCTGGATTATAGGAAATTGCACAGTTCTGCTTAAATTTATTCCAAATATCTGAAAAAAGTGCACACTTATCAATTTCTAAACGCTGAGTCTTCAAGTCTAATCTTATATATTTCATAATATCTCGAAAACGACTACGAGACATTGTTTTTCGAGAAAAAAGGAGGACCCCATGTATTATTCCACACACAAAAAAATCATAATCGTTATCATTGCAAACATTTGCTCCTCTTGCATACATAACATCAATAAAAGCATCAAGCTCTTCTAAAGATATTGCCCAATTTTCTTCATTGTTCAAATCCTCCTTTGCTTCCGTGCAAGTTTTAATATTGCTAGAAGCCAATACGACTGCTCGTGGCTCTTTTAGGTATAACTAATAATATCTTGCAAAAATGTGTATGATTTAACAGGCCGTACAAGAAAGTCATGTGTTGACGACATAAGATATTTTTACTTGAGTAGAGATGTGAAAAATTGTCTTTCCAATTCGTCCAAGGCCCTTGAATATTTCAAGTTTTAAACCTAAATACCTGAGTCAATTCTTGTAGAAGTCACGCTTTTTTATTATGCTTTTTATAATACGAATAACATTTTCCTAGGTATGAATGGGAAAGCGGACAAACGCTGTAGAATGGAAATACACCAGATGCTGTAATTCTCGTAAAAAAGTTTTTTTTTCTTTTTTCAAAGCCAGGGCTCGTGCCCAAAAGTCTCGGCTCATGTTTGTCCAAGAAAAAATTGGAAATCTGCAAAGAATTGTTAGATCTATACAAATAATAACTTTTTATGAACCAGCTTAAAACGTATCGACATTATAATTTTTAATTTCTCCAGATGTTTTAAAATAAAACTTGTTGTAAGAGTAGAAAAACGTATTATATATTAGCCTAGGAAAAGAAACTGTATACCTTCACTCTGCATCGATTCTTTATTTTCATTATTTTAGCACTATAGGAACAGAGTAAAAATGCAAACACAAATGCTAGCTGTACACTCAGCAAAGTATTGTCGTGTGTTCCAAACACAAATATTTTTCACACTCGGTGCAGCGCGTTCTTGCTTTTCTGTACTTTTTCGCTGGGCAAACACTATATTTTTTTTCGATATTCTTTTCCGTAGTAAAGTAGTTGAGGTCTTTTTCACTTTCGTTCTTAGAATCTACACCAGTTGCTGAATCAGTATCATGCGAACGAAAAATTCGCGTTCACTTCCGTCCTCAAGTTCTTCAATAGATCCCTCTCCATTTGATACATCTTCTAATAAATTTTGATACGTTTCTTGCTCGTATGATAAATTGTGCCACACGTTTGCATCTTTCTATACTATCATAAATCAACTATGCAACACCAATAGGAAAAGGTGCGCTGGATTTAAAAGACATAATCCGATCAAAAACTCTTGGATTCAAAGCCCTGGCGAAAAGTTTCAGAAACGTAAATACGGTGACGTTGGGCACGACTAAACTGGTCCTCAACAAGCTGGTCAGATTAGCGTGCACTAAGAAAGGTTTGTTTAATTTGGCGGGTCCATTGGATACAGCCGCACGCGCTCTCGAGTTAATTTTACAACGTCCAAACATGAATCATTACATCATTTAAAGCAGTTTTGTATCTGCAACCGACGATTTCGAAAATAAAAGCAGGGTAACAGGACTTCTGCGAGCATGGTGTGTAATACACATTTTAACTTTTTTCTTTGTTAATTATGTGGTTTTGACAATGTAATACATTAAAGAAAGCATTATAACTGCATTAATTACTTGACTTTAGTGCAAATAATTGTTGTAAATCATGTTTGATTGAATGCAGTAACAGGAAACATTCTGCTCGTTGTCTCGGATTTACTTTCTAATACAAAGGATATTTCCTTAAAAAATCTATTAAATATACGTTTCCATTCTTTTAAAATTTCTAATTTTTTGTTTTTACATAGCTGGGAAAATAGAGGTTACTCATAGTCTCAACTACAACCAGAAAAATAAAAGTGTGTTTCTCAGAAACACTTGCAGTAGATGAATGTTTATCGTTCCATTACGTATTGTGGAGAAAGCATAACATAAATTGCTTCCGAAACCACAAATATGAGCGCAATGAATAACCTTAAAAATAATTCATTAGCACCATACCAGTTACCCTTGATGGATATATAGATTGCATGTGGAAGAATTATTTCTTTTCATTCAAACAATGACATAATCCTTCTAGAAATATGAAGCATTGGTCTTTCATCAGAGCATTCTATCCTACAAAAGATTTTAGCAATGGGTAATGGAGCAGAATAATGTGTTGGGCATATTTAAAGCATGCATGTTGAAAAGAAAGAAGTGTAAGAAAGAGGGAGTTAGAGAGAAAATGCGGTTAAATTCGAGAATTGTTAAAACCAAAACAAACCTTCATAACTATTCAAAGATTAGGCATAATTATCTTATCGTCAGAGGAAGGCAAACATGCTTGTCTACTGCTTTAAAAGTCTGCAATACGACAAAAATCAAAAAGAAAAATATAATGCGAAAAATTCCTTTTTTATAAGTACTCTGCAGTATTTATCAATATTACAATCTTAAGCTATATTTCTGGAAGCTGAATTATCAATTTCTCAGTAATAAAGTCAATGAAGTATTTCTTAGACCAATTTTATCCGTAAAAACCAAAAATTAAATATAAAATACTAATTTTGAAAAGATCTTTTCCTTAGAAGTACAAAGCTTTCTCATTATTTTAAACTAACCAGTTATTATGATTTGTATTTATACTTGAACCTTTTGACGGGAAGCGCAACGCCAGCTTATCGCTGAGGCCGCCCGTCTCTTTCGCAAGTGTCTTCATCTCTGAAAATACCGAACTATCAACGCGTTGTTTAATAATGGTCTGTAGAGCATTTAAACGCGCATCTGTATTTGAAACCATATGAACTATGAATTATATGGTTTCTCATACCATATGACTCATATAGTAGGAGTCATGCTACTCTCATTTTGCGTAGAACAACGAATCTACATGTATCTGAAACCATATGGACATACAATGCCATCTTTTGTCAAAAGTTATAGTTTTTAAAACGTTCCAGGGCACTGGCACAAATGTGTGACAGCCGGGAATAAACGAGAAAATCCTCTTGCACGCCAGGATGTCAGCGGGGAAATGAATGCGTTTCTTGCTGGCACGTATACGTGACAGTCGGCGTGAAAAATCTAGCACTTAAACTGAGCTTTTGAAGACTTAAGACAAAGCGTGTTCCTGGCTTTGCATGCACACTAAGTCTAGCTCCTGCTAGCTCTGATAGTTGTAGTTATTCGTCTTTGCGTTATGTCGCTGCCAATACTTTGATTTTGCCACTCCAGTAAAATTACGAGCTTCGAGTGCATTTACATTGTGTATTCTTTGATTACTATTTTCCTTTTCGCCTCCAAACTGACTGTTCTGTTTAGTTACATCATCAACGAGCTGTGTCTTATATTGTTACCACAAGAGACAGCATTTGATCTAAATTCGGTTAAATATAAAAGTTATTTAAACCTTTTCACGACTTTGTAGTTACTTCAGGCATAGAAATAATTCACCAGGTCTGATGGGGTTATCGATACTAGATAAAGTGAGAACCTAGAGTTTTTTCAATGATAACCAAACACAGGCAAAGTGATTATTTATAAAAGCATGGTAAATAGCTTGATGAGAATAGTTCTTCGTATTGAAAACTTTGCGTTAAAATGAACAAACTTTCAATATAAATGTAAATAACATGTCCATATCAATGTAAATAACATTAAAATGATACTGAATCAATATTACTATGTTAATGTTATTTAGAATTGGTAATTCCCTTAATATTCGTAACTACGCCATCGAAAACATGTTATATTAAAAACGCACAAACGAAGCAAGGGTACATTTTTTTTTCAAAATTATATTGACTTTTCTCTGATTCCTCGAAGAATTTATAGCTTATTTAGAGCAACTGCATAGAGATTATATTCGTTAATAGGATTTTAATTTGCAGCGATTCTCAACTAGTGGTACGCGTACCACTGGTGGTAAACAAGAGAAAATTAGGTGGTACGCCAAAGAAACAAAGCAATTTAAACCATTAAATTCCAAAATTAAATAGCCCAACAATCTGTTTAATGTTTTCTATAACACTCGTAAATTTATCTGATCTCAACTTTGCTCAAGGTCAATAACCGCTCAGAGAATTTAGAAAAATATTCAGTTTTTAGTTTCACAAATATTTAGCCATAGACGATGTAAGGTTTAAGCTAAGTTCATAACAGTTACTTTACGTTTGTTACACTTTCTTGTCTCTCCTTATTTCAGCTTACAATTTCCTACCAGAATGTATTTTCAGAAACGCGTTTAATGCAAATGAGTAAGAGTAGTATTTAAGGCCAATGTTTCACTGACTTCGTTAGAGAGCCAGAGTTTCTGACTAGCTCGCGTTTGCCTTTGGGATACGTCTCTCTCTAAGCTATTTCTGCGCTCGGCCGTGCTTGAGGCCCTTCATAGCTTTGCCTACTTAATTGAGATTTAGCGGCCAATTAATTAGAATCTTGATAGCTTCGGTTACATCTTTTACTTAAGCATTAGTTAAGTTTTAATTCTTATTAATTTGAGTTCAAGCCCAAGTGGAGGCTTTTCTGTACGCTCGGAGATAGGAGCAGACTGTGTTTATCTTTATTTTGAGAAATGAAGGGTAATTAACCTTTCTTGAGTCAACGTCTCTGTTCACACACTCAAGCGATTATTCGCTTATCGGT
This sequence comes from Stegodyphus mimosarum, assembly GCA_000611955.2. NCBI lineage: Eukaryota > Metazoa > Arthropoda > Arachnida > Araneae > Eresidae > Stegodyphus > Stegodyphus mimosarum. The sequence continues at coordinate 957,303 of KK122455.1, read as the reverse complement.
GCAAAAGGGTGGAACCCCCCAACATAGCAAAATGTGTCATAAATGATGTTTTTAAAAGGAGTAATAGGAATGGATGCTGTATTTAATAAGAAATAAAAATAAGCTCCCATAAAAAATTAATAGTATCTAATTAGATCTTTTAGAATTCGTCAATTTATTCTACACGTTATATTGCACCATTTCACGTTCATATTGCTGTATTTTCAATTAGAAATATTTTATTACGTCGATTTGCTGTATATAACAGCAGATATATTGTCTTCCGGTTGCTTTGTATTCCTCACTTTTCTGCGCGATTTGAGAATAGCTTCGTTCGTTAAATACAGATTTTACAAACTAGAAAAATAGCTAGGATTGACTAAGTCGAAAAACAATGCTTCGTAGGTGATGGATTTTGGGCAATCTACTAACACTGAGAATATTGAAAAGAAAAGAAAAATTGTTTATAGAAAATATAGTGAAAGCTATTAATCATTTGGGTTCACCTGGAATGGACCCCCAATGTGTTCTTTGCGATGAATTATCCAATCAAAGTATAAACCATAGTTTCTTAAAACACATCTTAAATCTAAGCATTCCAATTTAAATGAGACATCTGAAGAATATTTTAAAAGGAAATTATCGGAGTTCGAAAAGAGTGAATATGCAATGAAAGGTTTTGTTACTTCAAGTGAAAAACTCAAGACGTTAGTCACCTAGTAAACCTAAGAATTGCCAAGACTGGGCAGGCTCACACTATTAGAGAAAACCTTATATTACGAGCAGCTAACGATATCGTTTTAACATTATTCAAAGAAAACGTGGATAATGAACTTAATAATATTTCGTTATCAAATGATACAATAAGTCGAGGAATTCATGAAATGGTAAATTCCATAAAAGAGACATTTATTCAAAAAATAGAACATGGTGATTATTTCACATTACAATTGGATGAAAGGGAACTTCGTTCAATTACTAGTTTACGTATGTTTCGAAGAAAATAAACGAATTACCGAACAGCATTTATTTTGTGAATCTCTTTATGATTAACGAGCAACTGCAAATGAAATATTCAAAGTAATTGACAATTACTTTGTCTGAGAACGATATTTCTTGGAATACGTGCATTGCCGTATGCGGTGACTGAGCTCAGATTTTAACAGGAAAACATCCTGGTATTATTTCGAAAATAGAGGAAGTTGTATCTGAAACTAATAAATGTACTCGCTACTCCATTCATCGTGAAGCTTTAGTAGCCAAAACAATCCCCGAAAATCTGAAAATCGTTTTGAATCAAACTATGAAAATTGTTACTTTTATTAAAAGCTGAGCTTTAAATTCAAGAATATTTACATTGTTATGCCAAGAGATGAGAAGTGAACATGAAAGCTTTTGTTACATTTCTAAGTAAGGTGTTTATCCAGGGTCAAAGTGTTAAATCGTCTTTTTGAACTTCGATCAAAATTCAGATTTTCTCTGTGATTCCAAATTTCAGCTGCAAAAATGTTTATTTAGCGAATTATGATTGGAGCGCTTAGCATACTTCACTCATATTTTGAACAGTTAAATGAATTAAATTAAGGATTACAATTAATTTGTTTATCGTTAGAGGTAAAATTATAAATAAACTCGACCTAATAATCAAAGAATTAGATAATAATATTTTAGGTTTTTTACCACTTTTGAAAAGTTTTCTCACTGAAAATAATTTGAAAATAAAACAATTAGCATCTGACATTAGAAATCATTGTTTTTTATTGATAAATCATTTCAATATGCATTTTCCCGAGGAGTACGAAAAGGAAAATTGGATTAGAACTCCAGTTTGTTCAAATGCATCTGAAATTTCATCTCGTAATGAAAAACAACAATTGATAGAAATTTCCTGTGATCGAATTCTAAGAGTATATTTTATAAGATAACATAATTATTAAATTTTGCCTGTACCGAAAAAAAATTTAAAGGCATTAAAGATATTAAATTTTTAATGCCTTTTTAGCACAACTTATTTCAGTGAACAAGGATTTTCTTCCATGTTATATTCGAAAAATAAATACAGAACAAGATTAAAAGTGGATCTCAATTTATGGCTAAAACTAAGTGAAATAAGACCAGATATAAAGAAACTTATCTGTATCTAACAGACCCAAATTTTACACTAAATTTTAAAATTAAAGTATTATAACTTGACTTTTGGTAATTAAAATGATAACCAATTTTTAATCTAACATTTTTTTGTGTGCATATTTAATACAAATAGCCAATAGGTTGTGCAAATGGCAAAATATGCTTTTTTAATATTTCTATTGAGAAATTAAAATTAATTATAGTAAAATGTAGCGGTGATACTAACGGTTATCAGTTTTTATTTAGATGGTATTCGTTAGTGAAACGGTTAAGAGCCGCTGTATTCGAGTATTGCATTAAGTACGATGTAAAATTATCGAAAACCGCTGAAACTTACTCTTATTTTAACGCGTAGCTTATTAGACCGATGATTTGTTAACAAAAATTCTCTGCATAGTGAGAGAATTGAAACACCTAAGCGGATGGGCCAAAGACTTGACAGATAAGTTACATATCAAGCGAAAAGCAGGTAGTATATAAATAGGAATGCGTGTGCAATATCACCATAAAGCTGACCCACAGATCAAAAGGTAGTTCATGTAAAGGAAATCCCGAACAGAGCATCAACTGTGAAAAGAATTGTACACATGTACTAAACATGATGAAATATAACCAAAAATATCTGAATGTAGTTAAACATTGCGTAGCTCATTAGATTGACGAACTTTCAGACAGATGCTATATAGATCGACATTTAGCAAGTGGAATGTTTATCAAACGAAAGATTTATACAAACAGGAACACATATGAAATGTGCCCAGAAAGCTGATCTGCAGATAAAAAAAAAAGCTTCTGTAAAAACTTTTAAACAGTGCATAGTGGGAAATAATGGAAAACATGTTTTACCCATACTCGGTGCGTTGGTACATTTCATTGTTTTATTCTGAAAATGCAAGTGAACATGCCTTGGTGCTAAACGAAGTATAAGCAGTTGATGGCTTTTAAAGAGGAAGAAATGCTGAACTGAGCGGAAAACACTTTTCTCACTGCTTGATCTCTACTCCTGTTGAGCGAACGGTCAAGATACCCGCATGCACGGAGACATTTGAAGAAGAATGATCAACAGAAAGCATCCAAGTATCTAAAGCAATGCCAGAAAAGAAAGACAAAGCCTTATTATAACAGACTACCTCTGAAACGAAACCCTGAGTAAACGAAAATCATTTCTTCAAGGAATCTTGTACAGTCTCTGGACCTCTAATGTGTCCAGAAAGAAACCGAGCTTTTGCTGTAGCATATTTATTGTTATTGAACAATATTTTAGACACAGTCTCCATCAAAGGTCTCCTTTGCACTGGCAATACAGGGTGCTAATCGTTTCTTCCATTTTTTGAAAGCTATTTGGAACGCACCTTTTGGGATGGCGCGCCGCAATGCCATGGGACAACATCCAAGTCTGGATTTTTCACAGTTCAGACTTCTTCCTGCGCGCAGCATCTCCCAAACGCGCTAGAATCACCTAGTAAAAATTTGTTTGAAAATTAAACATTATCTTAACATACTCAAATGTATTAAAATAACGGTCTAAATTTGCTTTTATCTAGTACAGCAAGCTTGATGCATGTTCTACAGTTATTACATGTCATCCTTTGCCAATAAACCTTCGGGATTCCTTTGTAAATAATATATAATATCAAGCCAAATATGAACTACCAAAGTTATCTGAATTATAATTGAAAGCCTTGAGTATATACGTAGGGATAATTTCAGTAATTACGAGATAATGTACATTACATCTACAGTTTTAATTCTTCTATTTGGCTTTAATAGTGTTCTAAATATATCATTATGGGGTTATACAAATGTCTCAAAGCAAATTATTAAAATTCTTTTCTATTTCACTAAAAGAACTACAAAATAAAAAATTCTACAATGTACAAAAGCATGCAAATAGTTTACTTCCTTACACGAGAAGGTAATTTAATGTACTGTATACAGAAGCAGATAAGATATATGTTAGAAGAATTTTAAACTAAAATTTTAATGCCTTGTGTCAGATAGTAAAGGATTATTTTAATAAACAGACTCGCTAGAACAAAAACGAAGAGTCGAGAGGTAATAAGAATTTTTTTACTTGTGTTTATGTTTGTCTTAGAAACGGAAAAATGTAGTGCTCGAACATTAAAATCCAAAAAGGTTTGTTTTCTTCTACACCAAATGCGAAGTTAAAGCAGAATCAAGTAAGTTAAGAGTAACAATCATTATCTTGAAGAAAAACGCAATTCATGTCTTATCTCTAAACTGAAGTAGAATTTGTTGAAACGTCATTGTGAGTGATAAAAATAAAATATTCATGAGTCTATTAAAGAAATTATTTAGCATAGAATAATAAATTACCTGCATACATGTAAAATATCTACGTGTGACCCTATTAAATTGTTTACGACAGCATTTTATAAAAAAGGGTTTAAGTATATATTTACAGAATACAAATTTATTCCATGTTATATTCGAGTAATTTTTTACATCGTAGTTGTTATTTCATGATGTTATTTCTTTGTTAACTTTTCTTTTTTTTTATACAGTTTCCTTTATTAAACATCGGATGAAATTATGTGCACATCTTAAGGCTTTGATTTGCATTAATTAACCTCATTCAAGTACTCTGCTGTGCTATTTTTAATTAATAATACAGGGCAGGACCGTCCGATAAGTGGGCTGCAGACAAAGCAAAATTTGTAAGTTCTATGTACACCTGAAAAGAAAATTTATAAAACCATTTCAGTATGAATGAAATCAGTTCATTCTTTCCAAGCAGCAACCAATTCGTAATTTTTTACTGCTAAACCAGGAAACAAAACCGTTTAATACTTCAGGTTATATTACATTAAATTTAATGTAATATAACAATTTTTTCCCGATATCAATAAAAGAATTAACATAGCAATAACATATCGAGTCAGTTATCCTAATCTGAAGCAAAAACTTTGCTAAAAGCAGCTATTTTTTTAAATGCTGACACTTATGAAACATTTTCGGCATACAATAACATCACATGCAATCGGGTTCTTTCTTGAACATCAGAATATGACCAGAGGTTTCTCAGTACCAGGCATTATTAGTAAAATATTACAAACTTTGAGATTAACTTTGCCGCTGAAAAATATATTTTGATACGAATGATGTAGAAACACAATCTGACACTATTCGTGGTGATGCCATAAAAGTAACAACCAGGCTCGAATTAGAATCTAAAATAGTAGTCAGAGACTAAAAATTTTAATTTTGATCTAAGTTGTTTCAAAAATTCTAACCGGCATATCATACTCAAATTTTAGCAGCTATAACACAAAGCCGAATAATAACAACCTGTCACACCTGGCAGGAACTAATATAGCATGCGAAAGGAATGTAGAAACAAGCCTCCGTCTTATAATATAAAAACCTCATGTTAAATACTCGCTAACTGATTTGCATTCTGGTGAGGAAACGGGAAGGAGAATTTAAAGCTGAAATTACGAATATCTGGATGATTTAAATAATAACCTTATAAATTTATATATGATAAAATAATTTTATTATGGAATTCTCCTACAAAAGTTCTGTTAGATAATATCATAGAATTAAAAAAATAATATAAAGCTTAATAAACTCTTTATAAATTGATTTTCTCTGTTAACAATTTTTTAATTCGTTTTTAAATTTCAAGACAATTTTCTGCACTGTGCGCGTGTAATATGGTGCCTTCCTGGTGGACATGCGCAATGTGTCAAGAAACATTTAGGTAACTGTTGGAATAAAAATCAAAAGCTGGATGAAACGATATTTCTGTTCTTCAACCTTTAAAAACTACAGTCCTTGTAAATATACACATCGCTTGGTACGTTCATAGCAGGCGTTTGATTTCATTTAAGAACTCAATTTTGAAAATACTCTTTAAATTCCAGGTTACGGCTTTCTGAATCCCTTTAATATTACTAAAATAATGCCGTCACTAATGAAACTTTATATGATATATGAGATAGTAAACTACAGGTGCCAAGTATGCTGAATAAAGAGAGTAATGTAGAAGTGTGAAATTTCTGTTTGCTAGAAAGCACGTGGCTTGAAATGGGTACGTTTAATTTGTGTGACAATATTTTCCGGGCAACAGCTTAGCATCATTAGGTTGTTTTAAACAAAAGAAAAGAAAATTGAGCAATGCCCTCGCCGGAATTCGAACATGGTCTCTCGAATATGCGCCGGGTGTGCTACCGTTACACCAATAAAGTAAGCTGAAAGGAGAGAGAATATACCTTATATACACTCCCCCTTTTAAAGAGAGACTGGAGATTTAAGACACCCAATCTCCAAATCCGGATGGTGACAAATTATCGTCCACCACGTTTCTAGTTCGGCCGCCACTGTAGAGTCATTTGGGTTATTTATGCGGGAGACGATAAAAATGAGCCATGTTCTCCCCGGGACACGAACCTGGACTTTTTGGATACACGTCGAGTGTGCTACCGTTTAAGCAAGAAGGGAAGTGAACGGTTTATGCCAGTAACATATCTCGGGAAGGGGAAAGTATGGGTAGAAGTTCATGACTCTTAACTTGATTAGAATTTTTTTCCATAGACACCAATGTTAAAGCACCATTACATATGCCATTATAGGGGTTGGGACATATATGCATCTCATTTTGAATATTTAGATTTTTTAATAAGATAAAATATTTTATTTTTTATCAAATTTTAGTTTTTGGAAAATTTTAAAAAATCTCTAAAAATCGACTAATATAGATAGAGTCACCGCTCTTGCGGCAAATGAAAGTTAGGTATCGCACTACACACAAAAAATTGCGATTTCTCACTGTCTCTCTCTTAGTGAAAACTTTCTATGTGAATTATTCCATTTCAATCAAAAATGTCACGAACGTAGTCTTTAGTCCATATTTCAAAATGTCTGACACTACGTGTGGTGAACGTTCTCCAACCTAAATAGATGACTAACGTTTGTTAACAGGATCATAAGCAAAATACTAAGTTCAATCTTTAGTCACAATTTACTCGAAACTCTAACCATAATTATCTGCCATTTAGATAAAACTATTATTTCAATTTGTAGATCGTTACTGTAAATGTTCACTTGATCATAAGACACAACCGTTTGATTACCGATAATAAAAAAAAGAAAATTCTATGCGCAAGCGGTCGATATTTTATGGAAAGCAAGTTGAGATGTCACAGTAATAAATTAACGTTCTCAATTATCATTTCGCAGGTTTACTAGTATTTGTTAAACATTTACCCTTTTAGACGCATTATTTACCCATAGTAAATCTCTCCCAGTCAGTTTACATTACGTTTGCCAAGAATGTAGAGAGAAAACAATGAGCATTGTTTTACTAAATTATACAGCAGTTAAGCAGAGGTATTACAACGACAATATAGTTTTCAAACAAGGATTATACAAGATTTAAATGTATTTTTTACTTCCTTGTAAGAAGTAAAAAGGAAGTATTGTAATTGCGAAATAGTTCGTGTATATTTCAACGAAAATATCTATTTTTACGGCTATTGAATGCAATTTAACGATGTTCTTGCATGACATATCTGTAAGTAAGGCATAATAAAGGACTCTTTTCCCCAAACAAATTTATGAAACTGATTTAAAATGGATTTTGAAGAGAATTGTTTCTGGCTTCTGTGCGTACGCACGTATGTATGTATCTCGCATAACTTAAAAATGATTAGACTCAGAACATTGCAATTTTATATATAGGGCTGCTATAACATGTAGATGTGCACATCCTATTTTAGTTGCAATCAGCCACACAAAAAATACATAAATAATATATATTCACTCTAGTACTCGGCTCAGTGTGTTCGGTTTCCGTATTCTTACATGTTTGTAAACTGGGCCTTTTTTGTTTAAAAAAAGATTGAATTATGTTGTTCCTATCTTGCAGTTAAGTTTTTTATGCCTTTAGTAAATCTACATGCAATATTTGTAGAATTATCAAACTATAATGTGCACTTAAAAGTTGTTTAAGTGCTGCTAAGCTAAGATAGCAGCCATATTTGTTTACATTTCCATTTGAAACTTAGAAGAATATTGGATTTGTTACCAATCTACAGAAACTAAGCTTCGTAACAACAAAGATAATGCCTTCTTTTATTATTGCGAATTAAATCACGATTAATCCATTCTGGAATTTATTCGAGGAAATAATTGTTTCAGATTTACTTCGTAATTTTTAATATAGATATTTTAAGTTTTTATGTATTTTTGCCTTGTCGCGAATTGAGAACGGACTTAAATGAATGGCAAATAATGAATAGTCTGTGAAAAACTGTTTCTTTTTTTTTGTTTGTTCGTTTGTTTAGTTTGTTTTATATATCGTTTTATATTTATTATAGTATTTGAATAGAACATGTGGCAAAGATTAGATAATTCTTCAGATGATATAAATTTTTTGCATTCTGTGTTATAAAATAAAGCAAATGTAACGCTGTTAAGTGAACCTAGCTGTATGATGAACGAATATAATGAATTTTAAAGCGTGCATTTATTCTATTGTGGTATATGCGCTATTGAGGAAGTATATTTAATTCAATCCACTAAGTTTAAATGAAATACAAGAAAAATTCGTATAACTTAATATTCTGTACAAGGAAGTCATGTGGTGTATACACCAGTGTTTTTAGAATTGTAAAGGTCATTGTTTCCATCAAATGTGTAATAGAATAAATGAGCACGATTTTCGTGGTTTTCGGTCTTTTTTTAATATAATGAAAATAATTTTATTTATGAAATACGTGGATATGTTACGAATGTAATTTTCTTTCGCATTTTATCAATTATTAATTTCAATTAGTCTAATTTTATTTAATAATTAAATTTATAATTTTAATTTTACTTATCAATGAAACATTATAATTTATAAATTATCTTTAATACTATCTTTATTTGCCTGATATAATGTGCAACGACTGACGAACTTTAAGCAGCAGATTTTACGAAATGTAAATGTTTTACATTCTCTCCAAAAGTGAGAAAGCTGAATACCTGTATATTTATTTTTCTTCATATGTATCATATAATGGTTCAGACGAAACAACCAGGATGGAAATAAGCGACATTTCTTATAAAATCCGCAGCGAAATCGACAAATAGGAGGCGCTCAAACTGGAGGAAGATATGGGCAATAACGACAAAATATGCTATTTTTACTTTCAGCCGTATAAAAGGTAGTGTCAAACTTTCCATAGCATAAAAATACTCAATATAAAGTATTTTCTCCTTTCTTCAGCATGCCTTCATGGTGTAATGGTAGCACACTCGGAGCATATTCTAAACCTCTATGTTCCAGTTTTGGCGAGGGCTTTGTTCATTTTTCATATCTCCTGATTAAAAAAATTCTAATAACTCTGCCAGGGCGCCACAACATAAAATTTTCTGGATGGTTATTCTTCACCACCAGGATTCGGCGATTGGGTCCCCTAATCCCAAGATGCCCTTTAAAAGGGAAAGTATATTAGGTATTTTCTCGCTAATTCCAGTACGCCTTAGTGGTGTAATGGTAGCAATTCGGCATGTATTCGAGAAGTCTAGGTTCAAGACCTGAGGATATTGCTCATTTTCCATATCTCCTGCTTAAAAAAATTCTACAAGATATTAATCATGTATAGATAGCGCATAAGTTAGGCTGGTGTATTATAAATATGTAGAGTCTTAATCACTTTCTTCATTCTTCTATAAATTTGATTCAGTTGCATATACGTTACTAAAAGAAAAATAAAAATGCCAAAACATATTTATTCTTTCGAAGAGGGAAAAGCAGTTGCATACACCAAAAAGAATACATATTTTAAAAATTGTAAAAAGATGAATTAGCCTTCTAAATATAAGTTAGAGTGTGTTCGGTTTTGTATAAAAACATTTAGTGCTGTCTACAATAGCGATCTTCACGAAGAATTTTCCAGAAAAAAAGTAATTCCCAGATCTTGTTTTGTGCTTCCCAAAGTAACGAAAGCTACCTGCTACGTAAAGGCAAAATAGTTTAGTATTTCATGAAAATAAATTTGTGCTGCTTATTATTCAAAAAATTAAGAATATCAACGTAATAATTAAGAAAAGTGAGCATATAGTTGACTACAATTTTATTGCAGCTCAGTCCGACATTACCAAAGGGTTGTTATATCCGTGTTAAAAGCCGTAGATGTGTGAGGCTTGAAGTGGATGTTGTAGTATTCTCTCAAAAGAAAAAAGAAAAAACAAACTGGGCTTTAAGCTGTACTCGTTATCGCGTTAACGATGCAGTTTCTTCTCCGTTCCTGTCGGAAGCATAGAATTATCTTGTTCATCTTCCGTCTTTCGACTAAGCGACTTTCGACTACAACTTCCACTTCAAGCACGTACCGTGGTAACAACAAAGCTTTGATAAAGGTGGACTTTGCTCCAACAAAACTGCAGTCAGCGCTGAAATTCCCTGTTGTTTTAATTCGGAAATTTAAATTCTTGATTCATTTGCTAACGTTTTAATATGTAAGAAGCAAATCTTTTGTATTTTTAAAGGAACTGAAAACACAGCTGCAACTTAAAAAAATACATATATATAGAATGAAAAAAAAATGAGAAAAATACAATCAAAAAGACGGTGACTGAACCTCGTTATGAAAGATACTGCAGGTTAGTGGTAATACAAAAATTTATAATACAAAATAATTAAATTTTAAATTCATATTCCATCGAGACAGCAACAGAAAAATTATTTTAAAAAATAACATAGCAGTGAATTTCAGCACCGCAGAAAATTTAAATGAAATACTAAATTAAAATGTTTTATAAAATATCTAAGTTTCATAAAAAGACAGTCACAAAAAGTTTCTGCATTTTCAGTGGCAACTTCATCAACTAATGAGCATTTTAATCTAAGTGTTTAATTATCAAGTTATTTGACACAGCTGAATTGTTTTTTGGTTACCAAAGAAAACGGGCTATTGTTTGTTCCATGTCTCTGAGTACCAACCCCTTGATGAAGACCTCATGTGAAATTTAAACTTCTTTTATGATTTTATGGACATTTTTATGATCCTTACATTTTTTATAAATGCTTTTATGTATATTTTTCTCTTATTCGGTTCACGGCAGTATTTATATTAAATTCGTTATTTCGAACTATTGTTTTGATGCTATTTTAATGGTAAATGAATTTAAGAAATAAACATATAAAATAAGTAACATTATAAATTTGTACATTAAAGAAAAAAATTGAATCGAATTATTCCATTAAGTAAAACATTGAAATAGGTATTTTATTAAAAAGTAATCATCTCTTGTGTTTTTCATTACCATAATTGAATTTTCTTGAATTTATTAGTGTAATGTAATTAAGTGATTACTTTCAATATCTTAAGTTTTAAAATTGTAGAGAGCCAAGAGAAAATTCGAACTTACAAAGCTTTCTGCAAGCATTAAGAAATGAGAGCCACTGGCAATCTGCTTAATTATTATAAATGCACTTTCAATAACATTTTCCGCTTTTCTTTTTGAAACATTTGAAGCTAACTGATGAGTTCATAAGGATAATGGATTGGTAATTTGATTAAAGTACCTATTTAAAAAGAAAAGTACAAACACGAGAACTAATGTAGTTGCAAGGAGTAAAATTAAAGTATTTTTGATCAATAAATGAAACACCAGAAATATAATTGCAAATCTGAATTAATTCTTGTGCTCTATGTATTCACTGGAAATTACTATAATAACAAAAGGATTTAGAAGCAAAAACAAAAGAGCTAAAGGATTCGAATTTAAAGGTTAAATGTGGCTTCCTATGGAAAAAGTTAATTATGGAATCAAGATACTTAAACAAAAGATGCAAAATGTGTCGTGAATTATTAATTTGTTATCTAATGTATCCGATATTGCCCAAGCTTTACGCAGAGTTAACAAACTTCATTTAGGAAGATGGGAGTTTTTTTTTCGAAAGTTCGGGTAGACAGTTCGGTAGAGAGTAGTTTTTCCGCGTATTTTATTTCATAGCGAATTGTGCGAAATTTTACAAAGATCAATTAAAACTGTAGAGCGAATACGGCGCTATGTACTGGTTTTAGAAAGAACTGATACTTGTTTTATTATTAATTTCGTCTTTTACTTAAGGGGGGGGAAGAGAAGCTTACGGAAAATCACCATCCACTTTCACGGATTTCTCTACCATTTTCGAAATATTCACGAAAGAACGCTCATAAGTTCTGCTTCAAACGTGCAATACTGTTCTGGAAAGTTCTAAGTTATTCTAAGGAGTAAACGATTACAGCTCCATCTAACGGTTTTAGTAAGAACTCATAGCTGGGACTCAGCAATGGTGACGTGAACCTAACACGAGTGGTGTTATTTCAAAGTAGATTAAGATATGCTTCTTATAAAACTCAATAATATATAATTTGTTTAGCACACGTGACTTCCAGTGATACAGGGAACGCAACAAAGGCTACGGCGATCTGAGATTGGTGATACGAACGTAACGCTCTGATATAAATGCCCTGAGTGTAGACCCCGATGGGGTGGTATTTGGAAACGTTACGAAGACGATTTCTTTTTGTTTTGAAGCTGAAATATGCAAAACTTCAATAAGATAGGAATAAAACAGCAGATTTTTACGAATTATGCACAAAGAAACGGACACTCTTTTCTGTTTATATAGATGACTTTAATAAATAAGCTAGTCAATTTTAACAAGTGCAGCGAATTCTTAATAACTGATAATAATTATAATAATTAAAAGTAATTGATAGGTTTTTAATCGCTTATTTTGTTAATTAATAACAGAGCAAATTTGAAAGGAATAGTAAATACTTTACGCTTAATTACTTTAATACAAATATATTAATATTTTGATAAATACATTAGTATTCTAAAAAAATACATTAATATTCTATTAATTAATGTATAAGGTACTTCTCCCTCCTTCTTCGCTGCCTTCGTGGTGTAGTGGTCAGCACACTCGACTCGTAACCAAGAAGTCTGAGGTTCGATTCCTGGTGAAGGCTTTGCTCATTTTTCATCTCTCCTGCTTCAAAATAACCTATTATCTCTACCAATAATAGAATAAATTTGAAAGAAAAGTTACTTACGTTTAAAGAATTTTGAAATCATTTGAAAGAAAAGTCACTTACGTTTTTCTGAACGGCAACACACTACACCGTGGAAAAAAAAAATATTTTAATTTAGGCAATGCCAACACATTTCTTTCAAATCGCAGAGACTGGCTATTAAATTCGACAAACAGATGCATTGCATTTTTCCGAGTGATAACACAATTCTTTTATATATATCTGAGTTTTCTGGGTCATTAAATGTGCACAAAACATTTCTCTTTCTATGCATACTGTATGAAGAATGTGGACCTCGTTTCTCAAAATCTTATCTAGACAGGGACCCTGTTTTGAAAATCAAGTATGCAAAATTTCATCGAGATCAGAATAAAATTGTAGATTTGTATGAATTACAAGCAAACAAATTGGCGTTGTTCTAAAATAAAACGTAGTCGTAATTGTAATTGTAGATACACTGCTGCTCACCTAAAATGCAGCACGAAGAATGACAAGGAATATCAATGCAAAGATCATTTCAAAGACTACACATAGTATCACTGTTAATTGGTTTGAAATACGGCCTTTTTCAAGGTGATGAAGACGATAAAATCAATAATGAATGTTGTCTTCACGTTTGTCAATAACCGCTGCTACGCGCGGTGGCGCCGCCCAACCGATGTAGTGATTAGCTTCGCTGAATGGGGTGCCCAAGGATCCGGGCTCGAATCCCGGATAAGGCATTGATGTTTGTAAATGCATAGCGTCGGTGCGGCATGGCGGCACTCTAAATATGCGGCGAGTCGAAAGCTTCCCCGCGTGGCTTGGTGGAAGAGGAAAGGGGTATGATACCCAAGGACACGTTCGCCGGGGTGCTTTCCATCAGAATTGGAGGGGCGGAACTGAGTTAAATTGCACTGTAACCTGAATGGTGCTTAGAACTGTTACCAACTGCAGGCGTAATCTTGCGCTCTTTGCCACGATGAATTCCGTGAGCTTGGGCTGGCAGTGTCAGACTAGTGAGCATAAATAAGAGCAGCAACACGCCGCGGCACTGAATGAAAGAGGCTTTTGATAGGTTTCTAGGAAATGACAACCCACGCTGCCTTCCCACTCAGCCATCTATTGTAGCCGCGGGTGCGGAACGCCATGATTGGCGTTCTCCAGTCATTGGCCAGACATATTCAATGGGTGATAGATTTGGAGAACGGGCAGGTCAGGTGACAGGTGAAAGCAGGTCCGGACACCCGAATGGCTTACATAGACTAATCGGGTATCGTCCGGATCCCGAAGCTATATGACACAACACCCCGAAATCGACATATTACATGGCCATACAAGGGCAAAGTATTAAATTATTCTGCGCTTCATACATTACACTTTCTATAACACAAAAACTTTACACTATAACGCATATACAATATTCACTGCTGCATTGCATAATATATTTTGAAAGTTCACTGTCGTAAAAATTTTTCTGTTCTCTAAAAACATATTAGAAATGATTTTGTAATTTAATATTGTTTCGGTTACATTGCATTTAACACATTGCTACACATACTTGTTGTTACAATCAATACACAATACATTTTAGAATATGCGCTACATTGATCAATGGGCGGAACTTAAGGCACATCTATAAAACACAATGCTACACTTAATACAATGTATATTCTGTGCTACATATTATGCTGACCATAACTCTTGACAATTAATTATAAATTTAACATAGTTTCCTAAAAGTATAACTGATTATATGAGACATGACTTGATTATATAATACATAACTCGATTTTAAAAGACATAGATTTTGATAAAACAATCATAAAAAAATCACGAATTAAAAACAAGTTACATAATACAGAAACACACATGGATAAATCATGGGCACGTTATTTTATGCCGTACTTATAGCATCCAAAATACAAGTAACAGATTTGAAGGCATAATATATTCCATACTTCTGGTAGAATAACATTATGCCAACAGCTCATTTTTGCATAAATTTTGCGGTACTTCCAAAACATACCAAAAATAACATTGTAATTATATATTCTTCTGCTTCCATTGCGTATTAGCACATTACTATATACAAAACACTATGAATATATACTATAATATATACACTATAAATTTTACAATACACATTACACTGAACATTGGACTGTATTTTGGACACCTTTACAAACCTCGTTGCTACACTTTATACACAATGAGTACTAGCAATAATATAACTAGGCGCTATACACATTGTCCTACACAATACATTATTCTCAAAACGCTGTGCAATATTCTATTTACAATGCGCACATATTTACATTACTATACCTATGCAGTAATATACCTGTTGCAAATTTGCATAATTATACCATTTACATTTAAAGATTATTATATCATGTTTACATATATTTTCTGAACGGGCAGTCCGGGAACAATGCAATACCGTGTGCTAAGATGAAAACTTAAAAAATGCGTGCAACGTTCAATCACGCATTGTTCTGATGAAATGTGGCCACAGGCAGTACCCGAAGATAAGGGAGAAGGACAGACTGGAAAACTTCAGAAATGCAGCATTGGTTGGTAAATGTACCGAAAATGTGTACAAGGAGGTGAGAGAGTGAGATCCAATACAACCCCACACGCAACACCGATTGTAGGACCAGTACGACGATTCTTAACACAACGGTCGAGCAACCTCTCTCCACGGTGTCTCCAAATTCTAATCTTACCAATGTGGTAGAGCAGGCGGAAGGATGATTCTTCCGAATGCACAGAATGATGCCATCTGGATATCTATCTTCGCCGTTCAGTGCAATACTGCAAATGGAAACGTCTGTGGTTTAAAGTTAAAGGAAACAATGGACGCTTGGTGGATTTCCTAGCGGTGTGTAAAGCTATCGAATTGCTCGTGCAAACACCAGTTTTTGTGTTAGAGGCTGCATTCGTTGTGACATGGCTGCCGATGTGGCAGAGCGCCTTATATGTGTCATATGCGCTGATGCCATATGCACATATATATTATATATACAGGGTGTTTATAAAGTCCCGGACCCATTTTGATGTTTAATAACTCATAAAATAATAAAAATAGATTAACATTAATAACATAAATGGTTAGATAGACTCCAAAAGCTTCCCGACCCTTGTTAATGAACTTCCACGTGTGCCCCCTTCATCGCACGCAGAATATCAAGTTGATATTCAATTTCACGCCAGATACCGGCAGGCATGTCGGCATTCACAGAGGCTATTGCGATTGTAATTCTGGCTTTTCGATCATCCATGTTCGGCACTCTCCTCCTGTAAACTTTGGCCTCTACAAATCCCCAAAGGAAAAAGGTCCAGCGGCATTCATCAGGTGATCTGGGTAGCCAAGGAATTGGACGTCCTCGCCCAATCCATCTTCCTGTAAAATGGTCATTCAAAGAACTACGAACGATGGTACCCCGATGAGGTGGTGCAACATCTTGTTGCAAAAAGACATGTGGCTGAAGCTCTTCTACTTGTGGAAATACAAAGTTTTCCAACATGTCTAAGTATACGACTGATGAGACCGTCTTTTCTGTAAAAAAGAAAGATCCAAAGACTCGGTCGTGCATTAGTCCACACCACACATTAGCCTTTGGGGAATTCCATTGTGCCTCACCGTATTCATGGGGTTTTTCAGATCCCTATATGCGCACATTATGGCAACTAACAATGCCAGAAAGATGAAAGGATGCTTCATCGGAGAACATTACAGAAAAGTACAGATATTTAGACTGGAAAATGAAATTATCTGAAATTAACCACACGCGCAGACGATATTTACAAAAGTAAAGATATTTAAACCAGAAAAGGAAAATATATAAGTTATTCCATCAATAAATGCCATAAGTTTGTTTACATCTTCATTATTTTATGTCTTATTAAACATGAAAATGGGTCCGGGATAAACACTCTGTATATATATTCCGCAGTCTCTGTAACCATTTTGGAACCATTTCGCCTCGGTCGAACATAGAGATTGGCTTGAACACGTGGTTTCTACGAGGCATACTGAAGCTCCACAATAGTTTCCTATTTCACCGAATCAGCAATTCACTTTCTTCCGTTTATTTATGGATTGTAAGAAGTGCTGCCCTCGCCCATTATATGCGCGTGCAGTCATAATGATTTGCATATTCCTTCGCAATACGAATTTTATGCTGTTTGAATGCTTCCTTCACAGTATTGCATTCTACGTGGCCAGCAAATTGAAATTCTACATCGCCAGCCTCAAAATTGAAAAAAAATGACTCAATTTTATTTTTATTTTTATAAAAAAAGTGCAATGTAGTTAATACAAATTATTTTATTCTTAACGTAATCATAAACAAGGACAGCAAAAGCATAAATACTGAGAAAAAGACAGAGAGCAAAAAGCATGTTAGTATGACATATGACATTTAGAACTGAATTAGTACTGAGATTTCTATGTACATAGTAAGTACTGAGATCCTCATATACATAGTAATTCATTTCAGATATCATTTGTTCTTTCAAAAATATCTCGTTGGTTCCATTTCTTTCCTTAAAAGTTTGATTTACTAATGATACAATTAATTATAATAATAATGATAATTATTTATTGATTTACTAATGATAATTATAATGATACAATATAAGATACAGTAAATTGACAATATTTTACTATAAGCATGGATTTACGAAAATTAAGCTTTAAGTATATAGAGACATAGGATCTCTAGATGGCTAGATCTTTATGGTATGGAATGCCACTTAATGAAACAATACCATATAAAACTTAGAACATTTTATAAGGTATTTCTCCCCCTTTGCATGCTTTCGTGGTGTAGTGGTCAGCAAGCTCAGCGCGAATTCGAGAGGTCCATGGTTCGAGTCCCGGCTGAGGCATTGCTCATTTATCATGACTGCTGCTTTAAAAAAATACATAATGTCTCTACACGTTGATGCCATTTCTTTCAAAAGACCCTTTATTAAACAATCACTTCCTGTTCTTAAAATTTGTAAATTTATAAATATGCTTTCTGTACTGGGAAAAGATGTTTGCCAACTAGCTTTAAATTATGAATATACTTCTTTTTTTGAAGTTTCATTATTTTATTTGTAAGCCCACATATAGCAGCTTTTTTTCGTTGGTCTGAAGCGCAAAATCAATATGTCTTTTTTGTATGATGTTCGATTTCACAAATATTTCTTCAAGCTTGATCCATAAACTGTAGATTTTATGAACTGTTATTTTCATTACTTTATTTTATTTTTAGATTATCCTTCTTTAGTATAAACATGTTTCAAAGTTTATACATTTAAATTATGTATGGTAACATGAAAAATGTAAAAAGTTTGGTTATTATTAAAAAATAATTAATGATGGAAGTGGGACAGTGAATAATAGGTATACTAGGCTTTTACAGTTCGTAAAAGCCTAGTATACCTATTAGTCGTCCAGTTGCTAGTACTGCTTTCATGAGTGATTCCAAAACCAAATTATTTGTCACGTGTAATGCTAGAAGCAACTGAAGTAGGAACACAATTACAAACATACATAAAAAGTGTATTTATTATACCATACATACGTGTTTTTATTTGACATTAAAGTGCATCTTGTGTCCTTCCAAAAGCATGTATTTAATCCTAGACGTATTTTAGAAAATTCCAGTTGCAATTAGTTTTAGTGTCGTTGTAATCATACGCTTCTTCTTTCTTTAACATTTATGCTATTTTTAACTTATTAGATAATATTAAAAGGTGCTCTTTTCAGAATTCATTTTTATTTCAAGC
Source organism: Stegodyphus mimosarum (assembly GCA_000611955.2). Classification (NCBI taxonomy): domain Eukaryota; kingdom Metazoa; phylum Arthropoda; class Arachnida; order Araneae; family Eresidae; genus Stegodyphus; species Stegodyphus mimosarum. Next base: position 938,392 of record KK122455.1, on the reverse strand, counting down.
AACAACACGGTTTATTGTTATTTTAACCATAAAAAGAAATGAAAATTGACTCTAGAATTCTTACTTAACCTCGGTTTCGTTTAAATTTTATTTAATATCTTCACTTTTGGATTTTATGTCTTCTGTTGAGAGCATTTAGATTGTTCTGTAAAATTTATTTCTAAATTTATATTTTGAAAAATCATTTAAAATTTAACAATTCACTTTTTATAAATTTTAGCATT
>KK122455.1:915833-938098 GCA_000611955.2 Stegodyphus mimosarum | reverse complement strand
TCCAGCCTTATATACAGAAGTATGAAAAATTATACCACAGAAAACTATTTCGCATTAAATATTGAAATTTTCGAAATAAAATAAAATAAAATGCGTGTCCTATTTGCAAAGTTTTCCAATTTGAAACACAAATTGGTAATACGTATTACATTTATTATTCTACTAAACAAATTACACGATTATTTTCAGTCAATCGAACATTACATTTAATGAATATAAAGTCAATCACGAGATATTATTAGTGGTGAGGTCAATCACCCCCCAAACCTGAGTTTTCTTACTTCTTTAAAACATTTCCGGAAGTTGTACTTCATTAATTGGCTCTTAGAGCTTAATCTCTTCCGCAAGGCTGAGAAGTAAGGAAAAGAAATAAAACTTTCTTTGGGTAGTTGAGTTGATCGGTTTGTTAGTCGTCAGTTTGAGGTTTATCCAAAAATACACTTACTTAGATTAACAGTCCATTTCCCAGCCGAATTCTTGTTTATGGTTTCAACTCTCTCATGTGAAATGGCATGAAAATAATCTTCCGAGTTTTCTGAAGGCAGATCGGAACTTATAAAATTTTATTATTTTTATGCTTTGTTAATTTTGTTAACTTAACTTTGTTTTCGAAGAAATTTCCAAACGTAATTTAAATATGTGATTTTTTTATCATACCAGTCAAAATTTCATTAACTCAGTATCTGTTTTATATGATCTGACCTGTTAATATATCCATGTATTAATGCACAATTTTCATTCTTCTGCACATTAAAAAATATAAGGGAATTGTTAATGGTACCATGCTTAAAAAGGTCAGGCATATGTGTATGAACATTGCGAAAAGAGTGCGTAATACATATAAAGTGTGCATCAAAAATTGAACTAGACGTTTTTTATCAAAAAATTCCCTTTTTTGACGGCAGTATTAGAATATATAATGTATGATGAGAGCTTTCGGGTACAAGTTTAGGATCCTATTTATGATTTGGCAGGTTTCGGATGGATATTGTAGTACTCTACTTACGTTGTAAGGTTTATCCTAATTTATAACAGTCATTTTAAGTTTATGCACCTTACCTATCTCTTCTAGCTTCAGTTTAAAATTTCCTACCAGAATGTATTTTCAGAAACGCGTTTAATGCAAATGAATAAGAGTAGCATTTAAGTCGATACTTCTCTGACTTCGTTAGAGAGCCAAAGTTACTGACTAGCGGGAGTTTGTCTTCGGGCTACGTCTCTCTCTGAGCTATTACTACGCTCGGCCGTACTTGAGGCCCTAGATAGCTTCGCCTACTTAATTGAGATTTAGGGGCCAACTACTAGAATTCTGATAGCTTCGGCCATAGCATTTAGTTAAGCAATAGTTAAGCTTTAATACTTATGATTTTGAGTTCAAGACCAAGTGGAGGCTTTGTTGTACGCTCTGAGATAGGAGCAGACTGTGTTGATCCTTATTTTGATAAATAAAGGGTAATTAACATTTCTTGAGTCTTACGTCGCTGTTCACACACTCAAGCGATTATTCGCTTATCGATGTACAAAGTTCCTAAAATTGAACTGTGAAATGAAACGGTGGAACCCCACAATGCATTTATAAAAATATTGCTGTTAAACTTAAGTTCAAGCTAAAACGTGCTCATTCATTTGCGTCAGCATGAATAACAAGTATTGTGCTGACATCAAGTACATCTTCAAGTCATGAGGTGGTAAGAACTTCTTTTAGAAGAATTTCTTTCTTCAATTTTTTCATTCATTTCGAAATTAGTATTTGACGCTTCAACTGGTTCAATAAATGTTCTGTACAGGATACGTATGGAACTATGCAGCGCCAACGAGCGCGATTTTCAGCCCGATGATAAACTTATATCGAACTTTGAAAGCTGCATAAATCGACGTCAGATCGGCATTCTTCTGTTAATTTTACGATTAGGGGAAGGAATAGCATTGTTTCGCGTAGTAGAGGAAGCAATTACCTAAAGCTTCTGCACAGAATGCTTCTGCGCGGTCTTTCTCTAAACTTTTGGAAGAAACATGTTTCTCAGAAACGTTTGAGTTTGGAGTCCATAAATCTAATAAAGGTAACATTTTGTTCTCTTGCTTGTGGCGGCAAGAGCTGCTCGTATTCATGGATATCTCGTACAACAGGGGTTTAGAGTCATTAGGCAAACAAGGTGATGCTCTTCTCAACACTTCAGTGACATTACGTACGGAACTGCGAGAAACGATACAAAGGGAGTAGGGAATAGATGCTACTGAGCGGTCTATGAGTTACTGACGTCACACGTACAAAGACTTTTTGTCGGGAAGAGAAACAGCACTATTCTTGGTTATAAGAAAGCAATGCACGCCGAACTTCAATCATCAGTGCACCAGTCCGCATTGTAGCCATCATGGTTTCGCGGATATTACATGTTTCCTTCTAGGATAATGAATTTAAGTTCATTAAGTAATGAAATACGATACAAATTGCATTTGCACTTGCCTCAAAAGTAAGCAAATTTGTATATTTCTTTGCAATCATTCTTCAGAAAAAATTTATATTAATTCATATAATGCACTGTAAACTTGCAAAGAAACTTTCTTTCAGCCACTGCTCTAGTTAAAAATATAGGTTGGACATAGGAAACGTCAAATTTAGATTTCGAGTGCTCTTTTTAAATGTATGTTTCGTTTTAGATAAAAATTCAGAAATTTCATATTGTGTTACGGACCTTAATTTGAAAATCTATACAAAATCAAATGCAAAAAATATAATGTGAATCATTATCCATTCTCATTTCCGCCAATGTAGAATATATGTTTTTTTATTATTCAATCATGTTTTAAGTCATTATATTGGGAACTAGTATTCTAAATTATTATATTGGAAACTAGAAATGCTTAAATAATTGACTCTCAGATATTTTCTGCTCAGGAACGCTTTCCTAAATATAAAAAACTAGAACTTTTAATGAACGTCAACCTGCGTTTATGAAAAATTCATAAATAAGACTAATTATTAAACCACGTCTCCCATCGACATGATAAAATGATGATACACACTAGATTTGAAAAGCTATATTCAAACGTATTGAATATTCTTTCTGAACGATAATATTGAAGTCCAAGAAAAAGGGCTAAATAAATATCGACCTTTCATAACCAAGAATTCTTGGCGTCGTCTGGTCTTGCATTTATGTCAAATGGATCGTCGAGAGTTCTGTTGTCCAATCATTCACTAATCCGACGTAGTAAAATACTAGACTACTAAGCACTTAAATGTATCAAGACGGAAACAATTGGCAGTATTAAATTTTATACCAATGTTTCAGTTTTAGATATATGTAAAGTAGTAATAGCTGATAGATTTTAAACGTAAACCAAGACCCTATCTATTATCAAATGTAATATGTTATATTTCAGTGTTATTCTCTCATCACAAAGCATCCAGTTCAAATTTTAAGGTTTTTGTAGCAGCAATTATCATGAAAAAAAAATAGATATTTTTCAAGAACGTTAGCATGGCTGTATCTCCTGTTTTTGCCGATTCCAGTTAAAGAGAGTAATATAATACAAGGTAGGTGTTTTAAAATGTGCATGGTAAGCAAGTGCATTAAGATAATCATGTTTGTTCTGTAATGCATTTTCAAATAATAGAGACATTTGTTGGAGCTCTTTTCATCATTCTCAGAGGAATTCTAGATACTGTTAGGTATCATTTCATTGCATAAAATATATCAAGCAATTTTACTTTTAGGAAGTAAAATTGCTAAATAAATAAATTAAATTTTTAAAATCGTCAGTCATTTATACAAACCAGTGAGTAGTAAAAATTTTAACTATTTGTTTTGCATTTCAAACAGCACAAGCATAAATTTTCATTTAAAAAATGAGGACTGCCCGCAGATATATTGCTATTGACTTATTGTTATAACTAATAACCTAGAAAATAGAAAATTAATACTGCAAACAATTATTAACTCTTCTTCCTTTTTATTGATGTATATATGTAAATGTATGTAAGATAAACAAATACTTAAATCAACTTTATAATTTAATTTAGTAGTAGCTTCCTAATTCCTCATTTTTAATTTGGGTATTTCCTTTCTAAAAGCAGGAATAACTTTTTCTGACCACGCCATTTCTAGATTATCTATGTCACACGGCTTCCGTAACGCTGATGATGTAACTAATTCGGAAACTAAATTCGAATTTTCAAGAACTGAAACCATTCTAACCTAAACTAATGCCTTCCTCTTGGTGAGCTCTCATACTGGATAATTGCTTACTTTGCTTCTAGCTCTCTTGCTGTTCAGACATTGGCAGGCTGCTCTTCTTCCTGTCGCAACAGTATAAAAAATGTTGGAAATAGTCACGATTAGATTGCCAAGTAAATTATGACCACAAATGTCGACTGAAATAAAAATGAATATTTAATATTACTTGGCTTTTAAGTTTACTAATGATTACGGATTCAACATTTTAGCATAATCTGCAATCAGAATTCTTTGTCTTCAGTATAGATCCAAGTGCTTCGTAATCGATATTGCTGCATTTCTAAGTCTCAACGTTCCTACATCAGAAGTTCTAGGTATGCTTATATCACACACTCATATATACACACATATATATATATATATATAGAGAGAGAGAGAGGGAGAGATAGATAGATATATATATATATAGATAGATAGATAGATAGATAGATAGATAGTTAGATAGATAGATTCAGTATAAGAGTAATTAATGGTAAATTAGTAAGCTCAAGACTTGCGCTGAAGCAGCAAAGTAATATCTTTATTTTGCTTGAGTATCAATTGTGAATTATGATTTGAATCTAGCAAACAATTTGATGCTTCCTTGGAAGTGAGATGAAACACTCCCTCATATTTAGTTATTGTTAATTGACGGTAGATTGGTTTATCTCCTTGATAAGCCGATTAATCTACTATCAATGAGAATTTTGATTTAAGTTTTTCTTTAACTGTTTTTAAAGCAAAGAAGAACTAGAAAATTCCTCTTTTTTAATTCTTTTTTAAGATCGAATATTGCATTAAATTCTTGTACATTCATACCCTCACCGGTGTATGTCTACAATCACAGATATGCTCTGGTGTAGAAGAAGAAAAGAGAGGAGTAGACAAAGAGGCGACTGGCTGTTTCCCGCCAAATCCTTTGTTCTGGTGGGAATGCGAGAGGCGACTGGCTGTTTCCCGCCAAATCCTTTTTTTTGGTGGGAGTGAATCAGCTTTGTCAGTGTTATGCAAGGTTTGATGGTGTAAGCAACGTTTTCTTAATATTTTTTTTTCCGATACTCTAATTTATACTGAATGGATACTGCAGTGAATCGGGATCTTTTCTTAAAAAGTTAAGTGCATTAATTGCGGGTAAATGAGAAGACAATTGTTTTTATTTTCTCAAGAAAAGTACTCTAAAATGCTTTCTGAAGTGGTTTCTGCAAAAACTAAGTGCAACACACCTTTGGATTACAGACGATTAAAACGTTTTGCCGTTTTAAAAATTAATGATGAAGAAAAGTTAATTGTGCCATTAAAACCAGGAGAAAGGAATACACAGTAGTATGTTACCAATGAGGAATTGTTCAGTATACTACATGAAACTCACACCAGATTAGGCCATGGAGGAAGAACACGTATGCTTAAAGAGTTGCAAATTAAATACAAAAATATTACATATCAAGTTGTAATGTTGTATTTAAATTCATGCAAACAGTGTCAAATGAAACACAGTTCATTTAAGAAAGGTATTGTTGTGAAAACAATGATCTGTTCTGAGTTAAACTCAAGATGTCAAGTTGATCTGATAGATTTGCAGTCAAACAGAGATGGCGAAAATAGGTTTATAATGGTGTATGAAGATCATTTAACTCAGTTTGTCCAGCTACGACCTTTGACAACTAAGAGAGCTGAAGAAGTAGCGTATCTCGTTCTTGCAATATTTTTAACATTTGGTGCTCCAGCAATATTGCAATCAGATAATGGTAGAGAATTCAGTAATCAAATCATTTCCGAAATATGCGCTATGTTGAAAGATGTTAATATAGTTCATGGAAAGCCTCGTCACAACCAAACACAAGGCTCAGTTGAAAGGGCCAGTCAGGATATACAGAATATACTAACTGCATGGATGAACGATATCGATGCAAATGAATGGACAGAAGGTTTACCCTTTGTTCAATTTGCCAAGAACACTACATACCACGAAGGAATACGCCAAAGTCCTTATGAAGACATGTTTGGCGTTAAAGCAAAAAGAAACATAGCAACGTCATTTTCGCATAGCGAACAAATCACAAATATCGAAACCGAAAAATAACTCGGAGAAATTGCCAATAATTTTGAAACCGAAGGACAGCTTGAAAAAACTGGTAATACTTCTGAAAAATGTTTGAGCGATGGTCATACCGAAAACCATACTCCAAAGTAAAATATCGAAGAGAACTTGCAATCTACCACGTCTTCACATTAAGTTCTGACTAAAAAACACGAGTTAATTTCTATGAAAGAACGGCTGCGAAAAGAGAATCTTCAGCTGCAAGCAGCAAAGATGTTACAAACCTCACAAAGCCAGTTTCCTCCTGCTCAAATTGGTGATACTGGGTGTAAGTCCTTGATATCGACCGTGGTCGTACAGATAACCGAAATGTGTTAGTGGTTGTTGTTGGAATAGAAGACTCCGACTTCTATATACTTATGAACGAAAATGGTATTCTCAAGCAGCTTTACACACGTAATCAGTTCGTAATTTGTAAAGAAAATTTACTTTCCATAGATGCGATTTATTTTCAAGAAATGCCACTGAGAGAAGCGGCTGCAGCTAATTCGAGAAGCGGTGGGCAAGGCTATACGTGCTGTCATTGCAAAAGGAAGTGTTCCACAAATAAATGCAGTTGTAAAAGCAAGGGCCTCTTGTGCACTTCAAAGTGTCATAATAGTTTAAGTTGTTGCAATAAGTAAGATTTGAATCACATAATTTAGTAAGTTTTTTATTACTATTATTTTATTTTCTCATTTAGAATATACTGTATAATTAAGTAAGTTTTTAACTTCTATTTTTTTTCCTTTCTCATTTTGAATGGACTGTGTGTTTTAATATCTTATGTTCTTTAAGTTCTAAGTCTCAAGTGCTTTTTTTCGCGACTGAATTACGAAGAAGAAAATATAATATTCTTATATGTTCAACTTCCACCGTTAGTATATGGTGAATATTGACATTTACCGGTCAAAATATAACGGCGAATATATATATAATATAACGGTCAAAATATACAAGCAAAATATAATGGGCAAAATATAACGGCCAAGATTTTAGGCAAATCTTCGCCCCGCCTTACTTCATGTCTTCATGTACTACGTTTCAAGAGAATCTTCCTTACATTTACATTATGCTTCAGGAAATCCACAAACACTCACACACAGCTATCTCGCTCACCTGCACTTGAACCTGATATGAACAATAAATATTCAGTGGTTTTATCAACTCAGTTACTGGTTGATACAGTATTACGTGACTTTAAACATCATTTGACTGACTATGTCATTAAGAACTTATGCATCATTATAAAGTGTGTCTAATAAGCAAGTACGGAGACATCACAGCTAATACAATCCGTGTAAACTGTAACCAACTGAATGCTAATGAATCCTGTGTTACTTTTCAACTCTTACGTCAGGTATCATAGACTGTTACTTAGTCCATTTAAAAGTTTCTTTTTCTCATCATTTCAAACAACTAGATATTCTTTCTTCTAAAACTCATGATTTATCAAATGAAGACAATTAAAAATATTTTTACATATTTGCCAGAGTTTTTTTCCTTATAGGGAGGACAGGGGTTATTAATTTGGCATTCACTTACTGTAAAAATGCTGCAAATGCGAAGATTTTTCACTAAAACTACTTAACTTTACTTAGAAACTTCCAAGTGCAATCTAATCTTTCTTTCTAACAGAAAGTAAATCCGCTGCCATTTATGGATCTGTTTAATTCATAATTACATAAATAAAGGTTTTACCTAAATACTTCGTAAGAGTTATATTTTTACCTTAAATGGATTGTAATGCTGAATATTGCTTCTCATTCGAAGATTTTAGAAAGGAATCTTCTTTTCTTTATTTGTAAAACTTATGTTTTAAATTCAAGATGAATAAAGACACCAAAACAAAAAGTATGACATGTTGAAGGGTTATTGTTGAAAAGAACAGCTTCGTCAAAGAATTCGGAATTTACTGCACTAGTTGTATAAGCACAGTGAATATTTAAATTCAAGTTATTGTTTTTACCACATAATAAAATTCTGTCACGTCACAGAGATGAAACTTCGCAAAATAATAGTTAGTATTACTTTCACTTTATTCGAGAACGGAGACAGCAATTTAAATTTCTCCCGTAAAGTAGGAAATGGTTACTGTGTGTTTTTGTGAAAAGGATATGCTTCTAAAACCACAAAGAAAAATAAGACAGTCATTTAATAGGTGTTAAAAATAATTTACATTTTTGGTTCTAATCTGAGGAAATTCCTAACAATTGCTAGGTTCTAAAGATTGAATCGTTTTATAAATAAATAGTATATAATAAAAACATCGCCAAATAAATAAATTGATTACGATATTTATCTTCACGAAATCAAAACTTTTTTTTTATTGCTGATGAGTTGCAAATAATTTGCTTCAGAAGCCCATACGATGAATTGAACTTTATAGAACTTATAACTTTTTTTAATGGAACTTATAACTTTTCTTTTTTAAATGCATCTTTACAATTTTCTAATGTGGATTCGTATTACGTTTTGACACAAATGAAATATTAGCAAATCGACAAGAAACTTACAATGAAATTAAATCAATTTTCATAAAACTATGTAAATTAAATTAAGATTATTTCATTAATTTGGTACATTTTCATTTGTTGAATATTTTAATTACCTGATTTCATAAGGTTTTTAAATACACGATAATTTAAATTGGAACACATCAATGGAAAATTTTAAATTAGGCAAAGAAAACATTAAATTGGCAAAGATTGCAAATAAAGCTCAAGGTTATAAAAACCTATCTAAAGCACATTTTATTCTAATCTTAAATATAAGCTTAAATATTCTAGATATGTAGATATTTGCGAATTTTGAATACAGAATATGGAATTCATATGCATACAGTGACGTACAAAAATAATCGGACCGTTTGAATTTTTGTATTCGTTAATCAGTGTAAAAACTAAAATAAATTAAAACAAAAAGAAAGGCTTTTATTTTGATTATATATATATTTAACATTTTATTTGGAGTAAATACATCTTGAAAAGAGGAAAATTAAATTCAAAAATCAATATCGTTTTTTTAATCCCCTGTGGAACGGTATTTGCTACACCAGGGTACCTGAGCCTAGGCTCCACCCCTTGTAGAATACGTTAGTAGCTTCGAAAAGTGATATATGATTAACCTATCAATTAAGGATATAATTTTTTATATATATTAAGAGTTAAAGCTTAAATTTAATATACTCAATTGCGCATTAAAAAGTAACAGACATGAGCAAAAGATGAACTAGGAAGTTAATGAGCTGTTAATTAGATTAGGCCCAGAGGCTCTCGAGCTGGTCAAATGGGATGTCACGTGGTAAGATAGTGCAAACACTAGTAGCCCGAATCCATATTAATAAGTCATATGAAAAGATTACACAAATCAAATTCATGATAAAAAATGAAAATTAACTTTGCAGATATACATACACAAATACATACATATAGTACAGGGATATAGTAAAGTAAAGGTACATAGCAACTAGAAGTATGAAGAAAAAAGGTGAGATTTACATAATTCAGGTAATTAACTGGGCCAGGGGCCTGTCCATATTGTTTAAATCATTATAATCATAGTTACACATTTTTATACTGGAGTTGTTGATAAGTTGCTGCCTGTTATGAAAATATTTAGCAACTTTATGGTAATGGGTCCTGAGAAACTCCATGTTAAGTTCCTTGTGGATTCTATTGTTTCTTATGTACCATTCAGTATTAATGATCTGTCTAAGTACACTATTTTGACAGACTTGAAGTTTTTGTCTGTTTGTTTTTCTAGTATGGGCCCAAACTGGACTTGTATAGCAAAGTAATGGTCTGAGAATGGACTTGTAAATAAGTAACTTATTGTCTATAGATAATACACTGTTCCGAGCAATTAAGGAATAGAGTTGCGCTTTACGAACTTACGTTGCGCTTTACGGAATTTCTGGTTAATAGAAGTGATGTGTGGGGACTATGTAAGAGTATTATTGAGGATTACCCCAAGATAAAGCACTTGCTTGACCCAACGAATGTTGGTATTGCAGAAGTTTGTTTAATAAGGAAAAATATTCTCACAAAATAACAGCCAAAAATAACAAAAACGTTCATTGTTTTTGCTTCGTAATATCTTGTAGGATTACATTTACGCTTCATCACTTCATTTAGGCAACTGAGTCTAATTTTTTTTTTTTTTTTTTTTACTTTTGAATTCATTTTATGCCACTTGTCTTGAATCACTTTTAGTGCCTGCCGCGAACATATGCTCTGTTTTTCGAATTTTCGGTTGTAGGTCCTTCAAAATGTGTACAGGAAGATCAAGATATGGCAACTACCTTAATTACTTATAGACACTTATATAACAGCCAGCTTCTAACATTGTGCGCAGTATGCTCTACATCATTGCTCCGGTAGAATTTAAGACTATTTTGTATATAACGTTTTTGCGCTGACGATGCGAAATTTAGTTTCCAGATGTCAAAGTATTTATATTGATCTATAATACTATCTATAAACTCTATATTACCAGCACCGGAATGTGCCATAGATCCCCATACCATAACTACTCCTCCGCCATGTTTAACACATGGTATTAAGTTTTGCTTCCGAAATTCTTCTTTGGGGTTTCTCTACACTAGCACTCGTCCACCTGAATCAAAGATGTTAAATTTGCTTTGGAAAAAAAAGTTTGTTTGCTTTTATAAACAAACAACCTTTTTTCTAGTATTCGGGTGTCTTTTGTTTTATAGATTTTAGAAAGCGAGTCAAGTTTTTGGCTTTCTTTTACTGATGTTAAATTTTCTTCTTGCTACTCGCCCATTATATAATGCAGATCGCATTACTTTTCTTACTGATTCGCTAATGTACGCTAATATTCTTACAGATTCTCTAGATATAATTCGCTAAGTTCCACAACAAGTTCAGAAGCACTCAGTCTTGGCATATTTTTAATATTCCTTAGAATAAAACTTTTCATTCCGTAAGATAACTTAGATGATCCTCCAGGTCTTCTTTCGTTTTCAATAACATTCTGTTTCTTATAACGCTTAATAATATCAAAAGCTGTAGAATTACTTAAATTAAGTAAATAGACAATTTTCGTATAGGTTTTCCTTTCTTTTAATGCAGATCAGTAACTAATCTGCGGGTTTCTAACGATGTGTTTTTTTTTGTGACCCAACCATTGCAAGAAAACATTAAAATAAGGAATACTTTCTAAAACGAAAATTCGAATCATAAAAGCAAACAATTTTTAGATTTTTGCCTAGCTTCGTTATCCATCCATTCCATAACATTTCGTTTTTTATTTATTGTTGACGATTTTAATTAGAAATTATGAAAATGTCCGATTAATTTTGTGGTATCTTCTTTTTTTTCCATTTCGGCCTGAAACGCTATTTTTTTTAATTTACTATTTATTTTTTTTTCAAATTTATTTAGTGCAATGAGAGGGCTAAGAAAATATGTATTCAAACGGAAAATGTTCTTTATGATTTTACATCAAAGCTTGTCTCTTCTTACTTAAAAAATAAAAAAAAAACTATATACTTGCCGATCATTTTTGTGAGACACTGTACAGTTAGATTTTACAAATCTGCAATGTTGGATTTTACAAATTTGCATAATCCCGAATACAAGAGTTCGGCACACCCTATAATCCGGCACCCCTTTCGCCGATATTTCTAATATAAGTTGAAGCTGCTAAAATTTATTGGGCTGTATACGAAATGTCTCAGCACTTGCTTTGTGTCTTTCTACTATTTTCAGTTAGATTTTGTTTAAAATTTCTCGTACGTAATTACTTCATAATCATTTTTTATCTTCATTTATTTAGCAAAAACATCAAAACTTGAGAAAATTGCTGATAAGGAATAAAATGGAAATATGTGACTTTTCATCAATATCTCACAAAAGAGTTAATCTCTGATATTGCAAATGTAGCAAATCCCTGATATTCGATTGCTATTAATCGACTAAAGAAGATCAGAATAAAAATATTATAAAGAAAAATTCTGATAATGCAACAAAAGCTACAGTGAAATTTTTATAGTTGAATATCATTATTACATTAAAAAAGAGTTGAGAATAGAATAATTAAGTTGGATTTTACAAGCTGACTATAGAAATTTGACAGTAGAAGTAGTATTATAAAATAAAATTTTGATAATTCAATAAAATGTGCAAAAAAATTTCTGATATTTTGGTACTCAGAATGTGAAGTAAATGTTTATTCAGAATTTGCAGAATATACAATAAATTAATATTCTGTATACGAAATGTCAAAAATGCACATTATTGTAAATATATATGCAAATATTTTAACTCATTCTGATTGTATTTTTTGTTTCTCGTGCTACTGTAGTATTTTGCATTGTATTTATTTATTAGTCCAAAGGGGCAATTCGCCCAGAAACTTTCGGTTTGGCATTTTTCGTTTGATTCACTAAAAGCGTTATTTCACTTTTCAAATTGTTGCCACCAAATATGTATTATACTTGAAGAAATTAAATAATGAAAATCTCCATAAATGTACATATGTTGCTCGCATTGTGATAACACAACGGTACCTAGAGCCATCCAGTTTTGAATGCTGAACTTTTCCACCCGAATATGGGCATCTGGAAGCCCAAATCTGAAATTTGGAATTTGTTTTATTATCGATTTCGTATTTTGTAAAACTTTAACGAATTTTTGATTAACAAACTCAAGGATTTCAAAGCGAGCAATAGCAACGTTGTACAGAAAAAAAAATTGTCCCCAGCGCGTGAGACAGAGTATCGGAAATTCTAAAGATATGCTCATTTAAAAGTTATTTTGCGATATTTCTCTTAAAGTGAATTTAACTTTTTAAATGCGAAGAACACGATATTTAATAAATAAAGGTGGCACACAAAATGTTAAATAAACGCTCCTTGTTGCGTAATTTGAAATCTGAACCTTTGAGATTTATTTTTGTTTCTACCATGATAATTTTATATTTTATTTTAAGTTTAATCTAATATGTGGCCATATGTCTTGTATTTAAGTGTTAATTAATGTGTTGCACAGATCTTGTATTTCTTGATCATTTTTCTATTCTAGAGCTTTTAATTCTGAGTGCAATGGCTATGGAAGTTTAAAAACACTTGAAAAACTAGAACTTGACTTATAGGGTAACTTTGCTCTTTTGGGGATTTAGCGACAGTTTCCATTGCCAAGTTCTTGACATTTGACGATTTCTCACCAACTTGGCGACTTTTTGAAAGATTCCCGAAAACACATTTTCGAAACCCTACGACCGATTCCAGAAGTTTCCAGAGGCCATGCTGCAAGGTCTTTCTTTTAGTCATTTGGCCGATTGGATTTGCTGCCTGGGTGGACTGGGGACTGCGCCCGTTAATACAATATTATACAATACCTTATATACTTCCCCTTTTTAAGAGCGACTGGGATTAGGGAAACCAATCGCCAAATCCTGGTGATGATGAATTATCTTCCACCATTTTTTATTTCGTGCGCCACGTGAAGGGCCATTAAGGTATTTTGCACGAGACGTGAAAAATTAGCTACACCTTCGCAGGGAGTCGAACCATGGACTTCTTGAACGCGCGTCGAGTGTGCTTTCAGTTACTCCATGAAAGCACACGGAAAGAAAGGAGAATATTCTTTATAAATAAATATTACTCTTTAAATATGTTTACAGGGTTACTACTCGCAATTTCTTTTATTCTTCAACACAGTCAGGGGTGAGAAAAAATTGATTTGGCCGTACTACACTATTTTACACCGATAGTCTGGTTTCGTTGAAGAATTGAACTGGCTGGATTGCCATATTTTACTAGGCTTAGCAATGCATATTCATAATTTATATTATACGCGTCACAGATGAAAGTTGAAGTAACGCAAGCATCTTTATTATCATCAATTTTATTGGATTAATACAAATCAGCCATCTTAATTTTTAAAACGAGCATAAATTCCATATTTTTTTTTCAAATTATAATTCGAAGCTTGCTTCTGATAGCATGAAATATTTATTAAATTTAATATAAATACGTAAGTGATAACCGAACAGATTTCTACGTGAAGCTTCATAAAAAGGCAAGCTGTCGTATCTTGAAAACCGATTCATTAATTAATTGTACACTAATTTAAACTTTACTTTCTAAAGAAAATCACATCACTTTAAATTTTATTGCGAATTTTTACACTGCACATTCAGTTCATATTAAAAATGATGAATAATTATTATTTTGAAAAATATGTATACACAGTCGCTAATAAATAAAATGCATTAATTATTTAAAGCATGAGAGACGGGAAATGAAATATTATTCTTAAATATGTTTACCTAAAGGACGATAAAAAAGAGGTTGTACTTTAAAGATTAAGTTTAAACACTAAGCGTAATTTCCTAGGAATGTCGTATCTCGAAAATAAAAAAATTAAGGGAAATATAAGTGAAATATTTCATGCCCTTTTGTTTTATATCAAAAGTAAATAAAAACGCAGTAAATAGAGTTTTCATTTTGACAAAAGGCGTTAAAACACCTTTTGTCAAAATGAATTTTGTCAAATATTTAGAAAACAAAATGCATAATAGATGAAAGATCATACCTGGAATTTAATTCCACAGAAGACATCAAATCAAAAGATAAATGTTCTTTTAATATTTATCTTTTATCGTATCTTAAAATTAATTTTTTGGCAACGACTATAGTGCCTTCATTTTACATACCTTCGAAGATTTTATAAAATTTATCCAATAACAAGCATCTGCGCAAAAAAAACATTTCAAATCTGCAGTAAAATATATTCTTATACCCATCAATAACTTTTTTTTTGAAATTTGCTAAAAGAATTTATTAATCCTTTTAACAAATTTCAAACAATATTAAAAAAAGACATTTTCGGAGATATTAATCTGCTTATGTGGACAGCAGCTTTTTGTTTTACACTGGCTTTTGAATGGTGTTTATAAAAATACAAAAGCATAATGCTAAATATATGCTATATATATATATGCAATATGAATTTTATGTATAATTTATATTTACGGTTATTTATGTGTGAATACGTGCCAATTAAATCTTCGATTATTCTAAGAAATAAATTCTGCGACAACAAAAGTCTTCATTGAGTAATAACTAGTTGCTGTTTCAGTACTTAACTGCCTGTATGATTTAAAGAGATTAGTAAACTGGAAAATATGCCGAATTAAAAAAGTACGCTTAATAAACTCCCTTCAGCTCTTTGATTAAGAAATTTAGTGAGCAACTTTCAAGTTTCGGCTCGAAGATTACTGGCATTTTCATTATTTCCAACATTTACTTCCGCTTTTTTAGCTAATGTTTGACTATTCAGTTCAAATTTTAATAAATAACTCTTAATGTACCATTAAAGGGTAATATTTTATATATTAAACCATCGTAACTGCTTACAGCTTTTTAATTTTACCTATTTGTTTAGTGCTTCTTAACCACAAGTTAAATATATAAAAAAATATTTTAGTAAATTTTTAAATTCTTGAAATATTCACTTTAAGAACTTATATTAAGGATAATTGAATAAAAGCAAAAGGAAACTTAAAAACAAAGTTACAATTAGCGTGTCTTTCTAAGCAGATTTTTCAGACAAAAAAGATAAATCTCTAAGATCTATTTTAATAGAACATTCTACGAGTTAGGTAGTTTCTTATGTATTTGCATTCCTTTTTGTAGAATTGCTATGTGATGCATAACAATAATGCATTACTGGATAATTAGAGTTCTTGTAGACTGTAGACACGAATAAAACTGCGAATTTAGATATGGGTTAATACGCCTTTAAAGAGTAAACGAGAAGCCAATATAGGGCTCAGTGAGTCGCAGAGGGACAGTTGAAAGTAATGGTGATGAGTTTTAGATCTCCCAGCATGCGGTTGGTTGCGTATGTAATTTAAATAACACATTGTGCTAATAAATCCAAATATAAGGGTTATTAGTGTGTGGCCTAAAAATCTCTGATTTGAATCAATACAAGGAGGTCCTTAGAAAGATGAAAACACAGTGAAAATATTTCCTAATGATTTACAGTACTAGGCCTGAAAGTAGATGATTTAAATACAACTAACAAAGACAAAAATATTAGATTTAAATTTGCTTTTGCATCATCCTCTTCAAGGAATTTAAAAATATTATAATCTAACTATCATAGGCAACAAATTAAATTTTAAACTTCTAAAGTCGTTGTTTTTTATAACGATAACCATCTTTTATCAGATTTGCTTTCTTTAAGATTTATTTCATCCCCTTCTTAATTAGTTAATCAGGAATTAAAACGAAAATCAGACTTGCGCAATTGTGTGCACCAAAAATGCCTGATTGTCAGCCGTTCTGAAAGATGTCTCGTTGATGGCTGAAAAGTCCCAGCCATTAGTTTCACGGTTACTTTCGAAATATGGATAGAGAAGTGTTTCAGTTTAACATGTCATAATGTCTCTTCCTAGAATTTTTCTCATTTTATAGATCAAAGCTACACTCACTCTCAAACCTACGTATATATTTTTAGGTTAAAAAAAAAGAAAATCTGAAAGTTTCACATTTTAAATTACGACCAAAGGGACTTTTTTAACATTTTGTGTGTTACATTTACTTATTAAATATCATGTTCTTCGCACTTAAACCATAAAATTCAGTTAAAGAACAATATCGTAAAAGAATTTTAAACTGAGCATAGATTTAGAATTTCCTATACACAGTGTCACACACCGGAGATATATTTTTTTTCGCAACGTTGCCACTGCTCGCCTCGAAATCCTTGAGTTTGTAAATCAAAAATTTGTTAAAATTTTGCAAAATATGAAATCGATAATAAAACAAATTCCAAATTTCAAATTTGAGCTTCCAGATGCCCATATTAACAGCAGGATTACGTTATTGAAAATTCGATGGCTCTAGGTACAGCCGTTTTATCACAGTGCGAGAAACATACAAACATTTATGCACATTCTTCATTATTTAATTTCTTTAAATACAATACAGGGATGCAATATTTGGTGGCAGCAGTTTGAAAAATGAATCGACATTTAATGTTTCCGACGCAAAATCGGAAAACGGAAACAATAGTCCGTCAGGGACAAAACCGAAAGGCGTAACCGATATTCAACTCAAAATAATAATCTAAATTTTTATTTAAAGTGAGTGCTACAAAGAGAAAATCTGTCTTGGAAATTTGTGCTGCAGTTTAAAATAATTTAGTTTTTGAAATACCCTGTCTTCTACATCACTTAACGTGAGGTATAAATTTATACCTGAAATTATTTCCCTCTATTACCTAAATTGAATTATATAAAAGTTAAATTCAATAATATTTCAGATGTTATTAATTTGTATCATAGTCATATTTTTAATTTATATATACAGCATTAACTACTAGAACAGTGATACTTTTTGCAAAAGATACAATCTCTCTTATATTAGTTGTAGAAACTGCATCTTTCGAAATCAAACCGAAATTTTAAAATTTTACACAAAATATGCTGATGAGCCTCTGGAATTGGATACCCAGGCACAAAATTTAAAATATCACCATGAACATATATTAATAAGCCTTAAAGCAAAAAATTTTCATCCTACTAAAAATAAAAATACAAGCCCATTCAATACGCTTTTGATTTCAGAAAAGATGATTTAAAAATTTTAGAGATGAAAATTTGAAAGATGAAAACTATTTTGGGGGGAGATGCGGTGGGTGTTTCTCGAAATTGTTTGTCCATTACATGTATTCATTTTGTAACGTGAGATCATACTTTTTTATTATTTTTCTATAGCAAAATACTAAATTCTCGCGGTAAATAAAAGTTATCATAATAAAAAAGTTTACATTTTTAGAAAATTATTACGTTATTTACATTATAAGAAAAATATTACATTACTTACATTATTAGAAAATTTACCTTATTACACACAAAGAAATTACATTATTAGAAATAATGAATAATATTTCAAGTTATCTAAATTTTGTTCAGATGTCATATAAATATTTCTTAACTACCTTTCACTCTCAACGAAGGCCTTGCCAATGGATTGAGCAATCGAAAAGGGCCGTATTTCAGTATTTAACGAATGAAATGAAATTTGACAATCAAGAGCTGAAAAAATTTGCATTAGGATTTAGATTCATTTGAATGTGAAACAACCGAGTGTTTTAACGTAAAGATGCTGAGACCGAAAATATGAAATAATTCAATGTTTATTCCATAATCTTTTATAAAAAAAGTAGTTTTAATATATCGTTATCGTCTCCATCCCCTCTATGAGGCACTATGAGGCAATCTTGTATAAGTATGTTGGCCTCCAAGGGTTCCAAAGTCTCCAAAGAGTTTTATTCCCCAAGTGCAGGTTTTCAATCTTGCAAGAAGCCTGGCCGCATCATTTCCCTTCGGAAGAGATGTAGTGGTCCACATGAATTTTTGTACGTGACGTAAGATATGAAGTTGTACACACCGACGTCAAAAAGACTTGTTGGAAGTGTAGTTATAAGGTATCCCTCCCATCTTCTTAGGATGCCTTCGTCATGTAGTGGAAAGCACACTTAGCGAATATTCAAGAGGTTCGTGGCTCGAGTCCCGGATAGGACATTCCTCATTTTTCATGTGTCCTGCTTCGAAATAACATGTCTCTACAATGGCGCCCGAAAACAAAAGGTGGTGGATGTTGTTTCTCCACCACTAGGATTTTGCGATTGATTCCCCTAATCCCCAGTCGCCCTTTAAAAGGGGGAAAGGTATTTCTCCAGCCCTCTTAGCACGTTCTCGTGGTGTAGTGGTCAGCACATTCGGGCGCATTCGAGAGGTCCATCGTCCAGAATCCCGGAGAGGGCATTGCTTATTTTTCATTTCTCCTGCTTTCAAAAAATACCTAATGCCCTTGGATTGCGCCCGAACTAAAAAGATGGTGGATGATGACTCTTCACCACCAGGATTTGGGGATTGGGTCCACTAATGCCCAGTCGCTCTTTAAAAGAGGGCGCATATAAGGTATTTTTCCCACCTTCTTAGCATGTCATCGTGGTGTAGAGTTCAGCACACTCGGCGCGCATTCGAGCTGTCCGTGGTTTGAGTCCCGGAGAGGGCTTTGCTCATTTTTTATGTATCTTGCTTCGAAATAGCCTGATGTCTCTGCATAGTCTTCTAGGACCAAAGAAAGAAGAAATCAGTCCGTGTAGAGTATACTTTCACAGAGACAGTCAGAGTGTTATTGCACAGTAAACGACCTCAGGGTCAAACACAAAACTATCACACATCTCCAAAAACAATAACCTAGAAATTTTAAAGAGTGATCAGACATGTTATAAAGATAGCGAATTTTCATAGTCTACATACAAGTGGGCAGTTATGCTTAGAGCTTTCACGTAATTTCAGGGGAAAGAACGCGGTGAACGTTCAAAGAGCCCATTGAACGTAGATCTCCTTTTCACATGGACAGTCCGCTGTGAGCGAATATAAAAGGGAAGTGCCCTGGACACGAAAAAGAGATTGTCACTTCCGGTGGTAACTGTTAGCCTCATGGAAACAAGTTCCTGACAAATTAATAAGAATACAGTATGTTAAACATGTTCTTACATTATTTTGATTTTAAATAGTTTTTATTTTTAGTCCAGAAGTAAAGATTTTCATGACTTGAACTTCGCAGTCCTTATTTTCGAGATAATCTGCGTTATTACAACGTTTACAAAATAACGGATGATGAAAGTTTTGACATTTCTGAAACAAAACTCCAAGTAATGCGTATAAACTGGTGCATGCGCCATATTCCGCGTAGTCTTGTAACTTAGACTAAGTGCTGCAATAAACTTTTGTTGCTCCCACAAAAGTACGATCTTCTTGCTGATGCCCATTGAAATTGTGTTGTCTTTCTGATAGTCACATCCATTCTTACTCTTGTGCTACAGTATACAAGCCATTTGAATATAATCAAATGGCTTGTAAATAAATATATATTTATCATTCTAAAACTGTTTTTGTTAGCCGTCGAACATGCGTATGCTCTGTATCACTTTACCAACCAATGGTCATTGTTTACGGAATGACTATTGCAATCGCATGTCAGCATTCGATCGTGACTATTGCATTCGCAT
Source organism: Stegodyphus mimosarum (assembly GCA_000611955.2). Classification (NCBI taxonomy): domain Eukaryota; kingdom Metazoa; phylum Arthropoda; class Arachnida; order Araneae; family Eresidae; genus Stegodyphus; species Stegodyphus mimosarum. Next base: position 917,738 of record KK122455.1, on the reverse strand, counting down.
ACCATTTCAAGATATGTGTCTTATCACGCTACGATATTGTAACTCATAGGTATATTGCGTTCGTTAATCTACAGGTGCAAACATTGGGATCAATTTTTAGGTGTATTTTCGGCTCGCGGGTAATTGTGAAGTGTCACAGGTTGCACCTGTAGATTTGCTGATATGCTTGATCATTCTGGAGTGTTTTATGACAATTGTCTGGAGCGTTTCATGACATTAGGAAATTTCTGTAGCTTTATACGTACTGTGGGTATTTCACATTTGTGTTAAAGCTTCCAATCCAAAAAATTGAAAATTAGTGCACGTTTGTTTCCCTCTTGAAGCACAAACATTAATATAGTTTGTTTTGCTTCATATTTTTGAAAAGTGTACCAGTAAATAAAACGCATTATTTTTTTTCAGGTCTATTTAATATATGACCGGTAATTTTTCAAAGTAAGAATTTAAAATTTGATTTTTTAAGATATTGTTATAGCAACTTGAGTTATCATTACGAGCAGTACCTGTGAATGCTATGTTAATTCAATAAGATCAAAGTGTTCTCATTCACACAATGTCACAAAACTTTGTTATTTTAAGAAAATAAAAACAAGCTGATAGTATGCGCTCATATGACATTATGAATTCGTACATCAAATTATTTTGATACCAGTACCTACAAAAGAAATAATTTGTATCTGAGTTTACTACATTCGACATTAAGTCATAACGTCCTTTATAACTCTATTGTAATTAATTGAAAAATTTCATTAATATGAAAACTTCAATAAATAGAATTATCCAAACATTTTAATCTTGTTAACCAATATCAAATTGTGCAAAATTTTCTAAATGATCTCAAATGTCTTAAGGATAAGCATTTCAATTACTTTAATAAATTTAATAAATAATCTAGGATTTAAAGCATCTTGCATTAAGTTTGGAAAGTAAATTATTTCGGTGTAGTTCATATGTTTTCCTTATTACACTGCTTGCCAATTAAAATTCTTTTTTCCAAGGTAAATTTATGCAAATGAAATAAGAGTTTTAACTCAACTGACGATAACTTAATTTAATAAACACTAAGCAGATTCGATTCTAAATAATCTATTTAAATACTTTCTATTGTTGGGTGAAAACGTATCACTTCTTTTAATCTGAATAAATCTATCGAGGGTGTACAGGACCGATTGAAAACGAGATAAACTTTCCATTTCATTAAGTAGAGAAGGTGGCAATTCCTACGTAGCTAAATCAATATTTAATTAAGGTCGGGCTGTTAAGGTATGAAAGTACTGCATTTCAGCAGGTAGGTAATTATATAAATAATTTATGTCCAAAACAATTTATTTTATTAAAACAAATGAATGCAAGTATTAATTTTCTTTTATGGTCTCATCAAATATATTTTATTGATAGTGATTGTTTATATTCCAGAAGCAATGTTTTTTAGCTTTCCCATAGTTTCAGTTCAAAGTTTGATTAGTTTCAAATGAATTTAGTAAAATTAACATTCCAAAAAATCGATTCCTTAATTTTGATTTTCAAAAATAGAGAGAAATTTTCTGATTTAAAAAAAAGGCAACGTGTTTAGGTTTATTGTGTCAAACATTAGTAAATTAAGATAAAATATGTAAATTAAGACTGATATGCCACATGTTTAAACACACAGTTTTCAAGAGATGTCTTTTACAGCTTTCAACAGGGATTAACTGTTTTTTTCCGGAATTAGTACACACGAGTTATGTATGTTAGTAAAAAGATACTTTGCAGAGATCTGAATTCTAAGAAGAATATATCTGAGTATGGTCCATGGGGGCATCCAAAGTTACAATAATATATTTGTTGACATAAAATTGTTCAAAATTGAAGTGGGGCTATTTTTATGTGCATTGAAGAAGTTACTTTTTATCGAGCGAACCGCCG
>KK122455.1:816965-890159 GCA_000611955.2 Stegodyphus mimosarum | reverse complement strand
GGGATCCTACGATGTATTTCCACGCAGATAGGGGTGTGTTTATAATAACCTGGGTTGATTTTTTTTATTGAAAATACCTCATTATCTGACTTTTTTCAATAATTTTTAATATTAAGTGAAATACTTTTACTGTTAAATAAAATAAAATTTAAATGCAGTATGAGGTTGAATTCAGTTTCGTTAACCGATTATTTTATATTAATGTGCTCCTTATTTTTCATTTTCTTGCCAGAATGCAAATTACTAGCTCGAGTGTATGAGATAGAAAGAGGATAATATTTATAGGAAAATTTTGGAAGGTGGAATCACAACGTGTTCTGCCTACTAAAGGCAACATTGCTAACTTAATTCTCTTGAGAACAGGATTCTGCGGCTCTGTGTTATTCTCGTCATTAGGTTTTTCGCTCCGACTTTAGGCCAGAGCGAACTTGCGCTTTTCTCTATTTATGTAACCTTTGGCTAACTTACATTTATTAACTCATAATTTTTACTTTTGATTTAATGCCTAAATGTTAGCTATACTGTAAGCACGAGTAGATCTTTTTAAAGTGACAGTGTTTGGAGCGCTCTGTGACGCGATCTTATAGACGAAATGGCACCAAACTTGGATTTAGACTAATCAAGACATGGGAAAAAGGATTCCATGAAAAAGCATTTTAATTCCAAAAATTGCGGTACATTAACTTCCCCGGTGAGGAATTAGACCACATTCAATGTGAGCACCGTTCTCAGAAATAACACCGTGCATTCTGTGCACAACGTTCTCCACAGCCGTATGTAACATATCACGAGGAATATTCTGCACTGTCTTTGTTATGTTGTCCTTTAGAATAGACAAATTTGATACTCCACCAACATAAACTTTAGATTTCAAATAACCTCAAAGCCAAAAATCGCATAGCGTGAGGTCAGGGGAACGAGGCGGCTGGAAAACTGCGACTTATGACTCTATCATCAGTGCAGTTTTGGCGCAACAGCTGCTTTATCTTATTACTAATGTGTGGAGGAGCACCATCCTGCATAAAGATTGTCTGTTGGAGACGGTTTCTTTGCTGAAGTTGTGGAATAACAAACGTTTGCAGTATTTCGTGGTACCTTTCTGCATTTATGGCGCACGTTTGGGGTCCTGTCGGAGTGATGTCTCAAAAAAGAAGGACCCAATTACGAAATCGGCTGTGAAACCACACCAAACAATGACTTTTGGGGAATTTAATAGGATTTCGTGCACGGTGTGGGGCTGCTCAGAAACCCAAATTCGCCTATTTTGTGTGTTTACGGACCCATTGAGATAAAAATGGCACTCATCTCCCCACAGAATGTGCCATGGGAAAGCATCATCACTTTCTACTCAGCCAAGAAACGATAGAGCGAATGTCACTCGCTTATCAAAATCAGTTAGTTTCTGTTCGTGCAAGCGGCTGATTTTGTAGGGGTAAAACCCAATAACGTGCCGCAAAACTCTCCATACCGTGGAATAATTCATGTCCAATTGTAGAGCTACACTCCGGGCGCTGCTAGTACCAGCAATGGTTTCCTGTGATCCTTCGACAATTGCAATTGCCACATCAGTTATTACATCTTGTGATACTGTTTGACGTCCTCTCCCAGCGCTAATGGTCAGTGACCCCGTTTCCTCGACCTTCTTAATCATTTTCTTAAGACAATTCAGCAATAAAGGCCCCTTTCGTAATTTTTTTCTGGTTCGAAATTCCCGAAGAGCTGCGCATGCATTACATTGATTCATGTAATACAGCTTCACATGTAACGCATGTTCCGCTAACGTGAGAGGCATGTCCACTGGAGCTCGTTTACTTCAGCTGAGATTACTTGTCGGAGCTGTCTGCACTTGCTTTTATAGCCGCTATTACTGGCGCTGTCATCGCACAACATTTGCATGTTAATTTGATACTCGTGTTTTATGCTAATTCTCGTTATTGTAAGCTACAGCAGCGCCACAAGGTGCCCTAGCAGCGATTTTTGGAACTAAATTTATTTTCACTGAATCCTTTTTCCCATGTCTTGATTAGTCTAAACACTAAGTTTGGTGCCATTTCGGCTATTAGATCGCGCTACAGGGCGCTCCAAACACTGTCACTTTAAAAAAGATCACCCTGTATTTTGATATTAAAAAAGTGATGTTTTAAATGTTTTATTTGACACTGTGTGCCGAAAATGGTATTTCAGAAAGTGTTTATTAAGATGTAAAATATCTTTTTATAGGAAATATATTCTAATAAGAATTCTTGCTGTCTTTGGAAGTATAATTATAATGACATATGACACGTACGAAGTGTGGGTCTTCTAATTGGTAAAAAAGAAAGTACCATCAACATTTAACATTGGATGTACTTGTCATTCTTTTCCATTACGTAATAGTCATTTAGTCAAGGTAGTACAACCATATCTAGAAATATTTGTAAAAGATACGTATCATTATTTTCCTCGTAGTAGTAAAAGATTAAAAATTCAAGAGTTTGTTGGTACAGGTAAACATCGAATCTGCAAATTAGTCCATTACACGGTGGTTATTCCGTAGCTTGGCTTGGTTTATTTGATTGTAGCAAAACATGCTAGGAATATCTGCATAAGGAAAGGCATGCCTTTGTGGAAAAATTGACTTTTATCTACATTACACATGGGAAAAACCACAAAAACGTTTATGCAGGCAGCTCATTCCCCTAGTGTTGAACCCAAATCGAAGTACCAGTGTTTAGCAAATTTAATGTTCAGCCACTGTTGGATTGGAGCTTCAGTTGTTGGGAATAACTTGATGTTGAATTAAAACGCAATTTACTCGCCAGTAAGCACTATTGTAGTGAGCAGCTCCAAAGAGGCATTTATATTCGTCAAAAAACTACGACAAACACGCTAAAACAATCAGCAACACAGCCTTCAGGTTATAACGATGCAGACAGCTTCACATCAAATCACTATAGTACATCTCTCAGTCGATTGCTCTTAAGTTAATCTCTGAAATCAAGATACTGCTCCGCGTACAGGCTAATATATACAGCTTAACCTCTCTTCGAAAATATTCCCGAGAAAACCGCTAAATGCGTTCTAGAATATCTTGCTCCGTCTATGATGTATAGCCATCACTAATTTTGTCGCCATGTATCTCTAAATGAGCAGTTTCGTGTCAGATCTGTAACGCTGCCTTTCCTGCTACTTTCTGGCAAATCTAAGCCCACCGTTGCGTCATTCTGCGCAGCCGGCAGACTTCTTTCTCCGTTTCGCTGAAGTACTTCGTTTTCGACTAGCGAAGCTATCTCACCAAGCAGCCGCTAGACATTTCGCAAATGGTTCTTACAATCCTTAAGTAATTCTCTCATATATTTCATTTCCCATATTAAATGATATAAATTTTGTAGCACTTTGCAGTGCAGATTTTTCTACTAGTTTTTATATTTTTTTTTTTCTCTTAACAAGAAATAGAAAATTTGCCAACTTTCTCAATGATTAAAAATATAGAAATATACTTAGTCCTTCAGTTTTTTTTTTGAAGATGTAGTTATTGTGTTATGCAGGCTAATTTAAACTGGCGCAAGAAATGAAATAAAATTTAAACCTCTAAACAAATTATATTCGGAATACTGCTGTGCGGCATTAGTAGATTTTAAAATAATTATTTAAAATTTCTTATTGAACTTAGGAGGCTGGTCAAAAAGAAATTTTCTCGGAATGACGATGATATTCTTGCCAATCTCATGTTCGTCATCCAGCAGTGGTGCATGATCATACCAAATCACCGTCATCCATTTTACATTTAGTAATACTGTTCTTTCACCGTATTCCTGAAGACAATTTAGATCTTACAGATGATGGAGAGGAGATCTTTTCGCTTACACCAAGCTTTAGATTCCTCATACCAAACCATTGCCGAGTTTTGGCATCTATTGCATAACATAAAAGAAGACCTTTAATAATTCTAAATATAAGAATATTTCTAATTTTATCACTAATTATTTTACTTTACTCTTCGGAGAGCTTACAAACATCTTCCCCCCCAAGGAAACCATATAAAAGAATAAGCAACGAACTCTTCGAAAGCAGGAACTGGGAGGACAGGAAGAGGAGACTACTACTAGCAAAACAGCAATAAATAGATCTAATCCAAATTGCTATATATGAAAATCTAGATTAAAAGTGGTAAAAGTAGTCATACAAGAAATTTGTCATAAAAGATACGAAGAACGACTGAATAAAAAAGTACTCAAAATGTTTGTGGACTGAATGGGATAAAAATTCCGATTACAAAAAAAATAAAATAAAATAGTAAAAAATAGAAAAAAAAAACTGAAAGCTTTCAGATTTTATATTACGGACAAAGAGACGTCTTTTAATGATTTGTGTGTGACATTTATTTACTAAATATCATGGTCTTTGCACTTAAACCATAAAATTCAATTCCACAGCAATATCACAAAATATTGAAAAGATCATATCTTTAGAATTTCCGATACACAGTCTCGCGCGATGGAGATAAAAATGCTATTTTTTTCCCTTACAGTGTTGGAATTGCTCGCTTTGAAATCTTTAAATTTCTTAATCAAAAACTCATAAATATTTTTAAAAATATGAAATAGATAATAAAACAAATTTCAAATCTAGGCTTCCAGATGTCCACATTCGGGTGGAGACATACGTTACGCAAACGTTGGTGCTCTATACCGTTGTTTTATCACAGTGCGAGAAATATACATATATTTATGCATTCATTATTGAATTTCTTTAAATACCGGGTGGCCATAATTAAACTAACAGTGCTCACAGTGTTCTGTAGCGCAATCTATTTGCGAGAATGATGCCACATTTTGTAGGAAGATTAAACAAGACGAGGGACGAAGGATTCAGCGAAAAAACAAATTAGATTCAAAAGTCACCGCTAGGGGAATATTTGGCGCTGTGTAATAGAAAATAGAGTGTTAACAAATGCAAATTAATACGGAATAAAATTACCTTTTATTATGCACATTTTCTGATTTAGTTCAAGTGCAATATGGCAACACTTTTAGAAAAGCGTAAAATATTTTAGATGACAAATCACCACACGAAGTCACAGCAATTCTCTTACATTCACCAAAGGTAACTGTTTGGTGTGGGTTCACAGCGGTATTTATCGTAGGTCCATTCTTCTATGGGAACATTACCCCGACAGGACCGAAAACCTGTTCTGTTACCGGAGAGAAATGTCCCCACATGTTGAACAGCTTTGTTATTCCGGCACTTCACCAAAGACAATGCCTGAGGGAAATGATTTTCATGCAAGATGGAGCCCCTCCACACGTTGCTGTACGGGTGCAACAGATGATACGACAGAAATTCACAACAGAAAGAGTCATTAGCCGCTACTTTCCAACTGCATGGCCACCTCGGTCGCCTGATCTTACCCCATGCGACTTCTGGCTACGGGGTTACCTTAAGTCCAAGGTCTATCAAGGAGTGGTCCAGGACCTGGCTACATTGAAGGATAACATATCACGGACTGCACGGGAGATTCCTACGGACATATTACTTTCTGCTGTTGTGCATACTGTGCACAGAATGCAATATGTGGTCCACAACAACGGCAGCCACATTGAACCTCATTTGAATGCAAAATAAAAGGTAATTTCCGTATTGGTTTGCATTTGTTAACACTCTATTTTCTAATACACAGCGCCAAATATTCCCCTAGCGGTTACTTTTGGAACTAATTTGTTTTTTTCGCGGAATCCTTCGTCCCCCGGCTTGTTTGATCTTCCTACAAAATGTGGCGTCATTCTTGCAAATAGATCGTGCTACAAAACACTGTGAGCACTGTCAATTTAATTATGGCCACCCGGTATAATACAGGGCTCTAATATTTGGTGGCAAAAATTAAAAACTGATTCACCGTTTATAGTGAAACAACGCAAAACGCCAAAATAAAATTAATAGCCCATCTAGGCTAATTGCCTCTTTGGGCTAATAAATAATATATATTTATGTGTGTTAAGTTTTCTCTTCTTCCTGTTTTTATATTGTAGGATTAAAATTTCGTTCTTTATAGGCTTATTTCAGTTGCAATCTATTCTTGTTTTTCAAAATTTGTGAGTGAGAGCCCTGTGACAGTATTATAAGCTCTAAATTCTTTCAGACACTGTCTTCCATAACTAGTGTGGCGTTAGACATTTGTATCTAATTTACAGCAATTATGTTACACTTACATCAACTGTGTTATACTTACATCAGTTATGTTATATCAAGTGATAAAGCGAGGCGGAAATGCAACTTTAACAGTGAATAGCATCAAGGAAACCTTTTGCCATCTGAATCATTAATCGTGTTTCACTCCAATTGAACATATTATGTGTTTATCAACATTCCTTGATTTATGGATATATAACCATTTATAAAACCAGATAATACTAGTGCTTAGCAACGTAGTTTTATGAATGATTATCAGGCAAAATAATTCCCTGAGCTGCATTGAACTTTCGTCAAAACTGAGTCAGTTTCATTTAGCAGTAAAATGCTTTAGATAACAATTGTTCTTTTGATGTCAGATATTATGATGCATGAGATTTGGTTGCCCTTAGCAACGAATGACATCAACATTTATTATTTTTTGAAACTGCTTATCACTGCATTTTCTGTCAGAAATTCTTGGTACATTTAGCTTTTTTCTTTTAGGAATGGTAAGTTTCTTTTTGTACCATACTTATAAAACAGTGGCAAATACAAAACTTTCCACTGCAATAGAATTTATAGTTTATATGAAAAATATTCTATCCTGCAAATGAAGAAATTTGATGAGAACAATATACCCTCTTATATTTCCAAATCGATTGAAATTAAACGGTTAAAGCTTTAAAAAATTTTAGAAATGAATATTTAGTAATCTCCCTATTCATATTAGAACTCGCTTACTTGATTTAAGCTCAACAACTCGTCTCGCTTTCTAGAATTCAAAATTAATTTGTTTTCAATTTTAGTTTAAGTTTAACAACACTATTTTAAAGTAAAGTAATTTAGAGAATATACAAGTTATTTATTACACTTATGAGAATAAGCAGTTTTAGATTATCATGGCTTTAAAACAATAAAATAAATTCAAGTATTTTAATGTACAAACTCATACAAATCCAGCTTCAAACTTTAGAAATAAGTATATTTATTTTTTCTAGATCTAAAATATTAGATTTTTTTTTCCAAAACATTAAGAATTTAATTTCATGTCAACTCGATTTGCTTAAATTTAAAATTTTATTTTAATGTTTCAATAGCTACGGGTAACTGAATATTAAATCGTATTATAAATATTAACTGTTTCAATGTTACGAGGTTCTAAGTTTATATGCTCATGTACCTTTAAGAAAAATGTTTCACTACTGAAATGCTACAAAGGTGTATTCAATAGCTAATTCTATAAGATAATAGTTTGAATATTAAGCAATAAATAGCGTATCGCTATGATATTTGCAAAGATGCTGCATAAATTCTGTAAATTTCTGATTTTTAATTCGGTAAATAAATGCCTTAGAAATTTCATATAAATCTGAATGTGTATGATATACATCCAATTACATCAGAAGATTGTATCTGGAATCATTTTTAAAAACCTCTTTTTAGTTCATTGTATTCCAAAGTATATTCGAGAGAGAGCAGATATTATATTTTGAAGTGTTTGATAACATATACACAAATATTTCCCGGGCAGCTTGCCAATGCAGTAATCGGTATATACTGTTAAATACTAGAAATTAAGTGTCATTGCTACAGTAATATTTTTCCAAGCATTTTGCTCTCATACGTAACGCATAAAAATCATCTAAAGAAGAGTTGGCACAATAGGTTACGTGCTCTTCAGGCTGTTGTGTCCTGTCGAAAGAATTTAAAAAAAAGAGCTTAGTGCTGTGTCCTCCGGGATTTGACTACGATAAGTGAAGAATACTGAAAGAATGACCAGAACATGGAAAGAAAGGAAAATAAAGTGCATGAAGACTATTGAGATTAAGGGGAAAATGCTGACGATCACTTATTTTGAGTACTGCTTTGAGATTGCTGTTGCTTTCAAGGAGGTATTCTTATTGCCAAGTACAATGTGTTCATAGTTGATATTGCGGTGTCTGGAACTACAGACTAAACACGAATTCGATCACCTTCTTACCGCTTTAAATGAATAAACCACTGTTATTTTGCCTTATTTATGGGCCGCCCAAAAGTGATAATAGTTGTGACTCTGATTACCATACCTAAATCTTGGATTTTAATCTCGGAGAAGGCATGATTGCTTGTAAGTGTAATACTAAAAGACAATCACAATACATGGTGAGATGAAATCCTTTTGAGAGATTAGTCGCAGCCAAAAAGGTCTGCCGATCCCCGAACCGACCCCAGGGCTATTATACCGTAGAATTCTAATGATTCGGCATGGGTTGAAGCTTAATAGTTAGTAGGGCCTGTCTTTTCTGTGGGATTTTTAACACACATCCTAATTGTAAATACATTTAAATACGAGCTTTGTATCTACAAAAGAAGATTTTAACTAATCCACAGACAGATTATACCGTGAAAACGCTAAAACCGTTCATACCACATTATCAAGGAAATGTATTTAATGTCACACTCTAAAATACAATCGATTTGAAGTTACCATTTATCATCTCTATAATTCAGTTAAGAAAAAAATTCTTCACTTCACGGAATAAGTATTAGCGGTTTCATTGGTGATGGTATATAAAATAGCCTTGAGAATTTACAGAGATTCTTCTGTTTTCAATGCACTTGAACGGTATAGAGAAATTGAGTACAGAAATCTCCTTGAGTCAGGCTACATAGCGATTTCATCATGCGTTACTTTTCCCTGGTGGCGTTGAAATAAGTCCTCGGCGCCTCATAAATGACAGTAAATTTTACCCTAATTTTGGGTAAGGAAACCGGAGAGGGAAATGCAAAATTTCCTGCCCCTTTTCCCCTACCGTGAACTTTCGTTGAGAATTTTCCGTTGAGTGCTTCCATGCTGCAAAGAAAATATACATCTACAACCATCTATAAATGCTCTGGAACTGGGTCCAGCGCTGTGGGAGCTAGCTTCTTTGCAACTATGTCGAAAAATATGGCATGAATAAATGCTACCAACTCTTAGGAAACGCTTTTAGCATTATACTTTTCGAAGTACAGGGGTTTCTAAATGAATATCAGGATTTTAAGATTTGTAGTATTTATAACATAAAACTTAAAATTACAATTAATACATGAAATGAAAGAGCATCTGAAACAGTTGTACCTACAAGCTTACACGTGTTTAATGGGAGCACCTTCCGTCACGCGGCACACATTAAATCAATAGCCCAGTTCTTCAAAAACGTTGATTAGTGTTTGTGGTGTACCTGTTGCAACAACTTCCTCAACCCCGTTTCTTAGGTCGGTATGTCAGCTGGTATTGGAAGCACATACATATGATCTTTTATAAACCCCCACAAGTTTCTTCAGGCTACGCGTGAAAGACTCTCTCACTTGCCCAACACTCTGTTCACTAACACTAGGTCGTCCCATACTCTCCCTTTGCAAAGACAGCCGGTATCTGCAAACTGATGACACCATCTACTGATGATATTATCACTTGGGGATCACATCTGAACTTAATCCGGAACGCAGGTTGCACAGTAACTACAGATTCTGTCTTTGCAAACAGCAGAACACAAAAAGCTTTTTGTTCACTAGTCGCCATTTTTGACACTAGCGCTTTCTGACGCATGCACGTACCAATAAACAGAACTGCTCGAATTACTCTTTAATTTCATGCATTAATTATGATTTTAAGTTTTACTTAAATAATATTACAAAGCGTTAAAACCACGATATTCATTTAGACTCACCCTGTATCTCTTTAATTTTTCGACACAAGGAACGAAGTTCAGCAGCGACGGCTTTAAGCATAGTAACATTGGAAGCTCATGTCTATTGATTCTTATCAGTGAACACGGCATTAGCAAACAAATAAAGTGCATGTATGTTATGTGGGAAGGTCATTTAGCTTTGGATTAAAAAAACTTATTTTCATCCTGAAGGAATTCGGGATTGTCATTACAACAGCTGAAGCTTTAAGATCAACGCAATTTGAGGACGCGTAGGAGAAGATATTCTGTTTAACTCAGAGCTAGAGCTTAAATGTTTTCATACAATTATTTAAATGTTATCTCTAATGTCATAAAAATCATGAACTGAAAATGAAAGGCAATATATAAAGTACAGCATTTTTAATTTTATATTTTCGCTTTTTTATTTTTTGAACGTTTCAATGTTGCAATGTTTGAATGTTTTGAACGTTTCATTTTAAATAGATAACTTGGATTAAGGGATCTTCTTACAACGACAACAATGTAACAATTATGCTTAAATCATGAATAAATCGAAACTAAATAGCAGTAAAATGCAGAGAAAATATCATTTTATTAAACTCATTCAAACTTTGCGCTGCATACTATAGTTGCACTAATGTTATATATACGTGTTTACCGAACTGAACAACACTGAAAAGGAAGACAAATATAGGGAATTCGCCAATCTAGTTCCAAAGATTGTGGACTGAATCAATCATGAATGACAGCGCTGAGAGTTTTGACGATGAGTCAACAAGAAATGCCTTTCGACTTCTAGAGCCAGAAAGGTTTACATACGTGAATACTGTCAATAATGCTATGTTCAAGTCACTTTCCTTAAGCTAATAACTCAGCTTTCACTTCAAATGCATAAACTTTATATCCAACATATCTCATCTACTTAGCTTTTGAGGTAAGATAAAGCAGCTTATGAAAAACCTAAAAAATAATGGAGGCGAATGTTATATCAGCTGCGAAATTCAACTTGCTACTTAGTAAGAATTTTTAGCATTATTATCAACATATGTAATCAGATTTTGCAAAATTTAAGTTTGGTTTAGTAGTTAAATCATGGTGCAAATTTATTAAATTACTTGCTTTATTTAAACAAAATACAGTTTTGTGACATGTATAATTACCTATTCTAAAAACTCTTTGTAATGCAGTCTGAGCTGATATCTTCAAAAAACTAAAAAAACACTTGTCTGCAACAGTATTTGCAGAAACAAATGTCCATCGGCTTCTTTGGAAGATGAAATATATATTTTAATGTCAGCAAATCGAGGAAGCAGGTTTGTTGATTTCCGCCTGGCAGTATTTCGGAATCTCAGTCAAAGTTATATTAAATTATTATTTTCCGCTGTATGCCTCTGCATTCATAGAAATTGTAAAACTATTTGTGAAGATTATTGTTTTCTAGAAAACTGTTTCCCAGTTCTTAATCTAATCCTTTATCGCTACTAATATTAAATGTCCTTTGTATATCTTCTGACAGTTCTAGACCCAACCAGTGGCTGAACAGCTAATGATGGATGAATACCGGTAGTTCGACTCGAGTGCGTAATTCACAAGTGCACATCAGTATCACCACCGAGGGAGGGATTTCAAAAATGGACCAGTGAGCTTCTAATGCTCATGTGATGTTGAATCCTTGAAACTGCATATGGGCGCATTTTGTTGTTTACGGTTTATTTTGCATTTGTTTCGCAGCTGTAAACGTATGGCGTATAACTGCTGCTATTATTTTACTACCAAATTCCAAAGTGCTTTCAATTTTTAAGTTAATTTTATCGTCAAAATATCAACTTCGCGAAACTTTTCACGCACTGATATTCGGATTAATGTTCGTGGCATATTATTTTTCTTTATATGAAGAAAATGACTTAAGCTGCAGTTACCCAAAAATATTATTCATTTACTAGCACCTGTGGATTAGGAGATATGAAATGCATATATATATCTTTTTTCATTTAAGGTGAGAATAATTGAAAGTGTTGCAAGTAGTTTACAAATTATTAGTATTTCATTATTTCAATGCTTGTGTTTCTTTGATTTTGAAAGTGTAAGATTCAAAATATATATTGGGAATGATCTTATTATGCACACTGCTAAATATAAAATTTATGTATGAATGAATTAAATATATTTGTTGGGAATGCATTCTGTTTATTTCTTGCGTAGGCAATACTTTTAAGAGCGAACAATTATTAATGTGAAATTTAACACACTAAATGTGTAGAAATGCAGATTAGAAAGTTCATTTTGATTAAAACTGTGCATTGGCTATTATTACAGAACATCTTTTTCATATAGACCGCAATAAAGAATTGTAAGACTTCTACTATTTACGTATATAATTATGCTTATATTTGATATCGCTCTGAGTATTTTGACAAGAAATTCACGATGTTTTAATTATTTTGTACAAGAAACTGCGTGGCAAAACATTTCCAGCCATCGTGCTTACACCACGGCAAATGTTATGTGAAATGGAAAAAGTATTACTGCAAGTTCATTAGTCCAAACTAGAATTAACTCCGTCGGTGGCGATATAGATGTACACTTACGAAATATGCAACCCGGGTTCGTACCTAGGCGAACGGTCTGTCTACGGTTTTCCTAGTTTTCCCTTAGGGTAATGTGAATACTAGCTTGTTTCCCTATATCGAGATGATCGAACGTGTTGAGACCTAAATCCAGAAGATCTAAATTAGGACTTCGATGGCTAGGATGACGAATTCGAGACGTAGCTGAGGTCATCCAAAAAGGCATCCTCTCCCTTAGCCATACTATACGCAAAATACCATATGCCTGGAAATAATGGATTAATTATTCTTGTTTCTCGATATTTTTTTAATGCATGATGCAATAAAATTCATGATACAGTAAAATTAACCCGTAACTGGGGAGGTGCGGTCTCAGAGACCGTTACCAGGTGTTGTTCCTATCACCCCTATTCTACATTTAGTCTGATTAAGTGGATTCTGCTGCTAGCTCCTCCTTTTGTGACCTTGATAATTCTCACCCATTGGCTAACAATTTTTGCACCTGCTTCATTGTGAAATTCTAGTCCTTTGTCTGAAAGCAGTATGTCAGACTGCACCTACCTCTTAGTGTTATGATTACTGTCTCATAATTCCTGTCCCAGGTGGAAACATGTCTCTGAAACTCGGTCCCAGAAATATCATATATCCTTCTGATTCGCGTTATGCAGAAGAGCTGCAAAGAATTCTTGATGAAGTGGAGTGTGAATTTAGCGATGAAGATGAACGCTTGAATGTGTCTATCATATGTTAAATTAATGGAAAATAATTATTATTCATAAAAATAGTAGTTATTCTGGTTTCTTTTGCATAATTTACATTTGCAAGTGGTTTTTCATAAAAAAAATGTTCATGTTACAGAAAAGATGTTCCTTGTGCTGACTCATTTCATTGTAAAATAATTTTTTTTCCTGTTTGGAGATATGTGCTTAAAGAAAGTATTGGTAAAACAGAATTTTAATATTTTGATTATAACGTTTTATTTAAATCATAACGAGACGCGGTCTCTGTGACGGTACGTCCCCGGTGATGTTCGAATATTTGACCTCCCCTGTTACGGGTTTATCCTAAATTCAGAAACATTATTTCAATAACTTTCCATGGTGAAAACGGATCTTCAGGAATGATCTCCGTGCTGATCTTTATTGATTGTTGTATCACTTAAACTACTTTGCCCGTGCATTCCCTCTGTGTACCTGAATCCTTTAAACTTTTCCCACAAGTTACACACGTCTCTAGGCCTTACACTCAAATCTATAGCAATTTGGACTTAAGAGTGCCTCACATCTGGTGTTACGACAGTTCTCTAGCTTATTCCATCATCCAAACTTTAGTGGTAACTAATTTAAATATTTGCCATTGAATATCACAAAATGATGGAAAGAAAGAAAATCTGAAAGCATTCAAATTTTAATGTAGTACCAAATGGTTTGTTAAGATTTTTCAAGCTCTGTTTGAATTCTAAGTTAATCTCTCTGCTGTTAGATTGGGTCGCATAGCTTTTTTTTGTATTTTAAACTTAATTGTTAAACACGACCTTCTTCGCAATTATGCCCCATTCAATATCAAAATCCCAAAATTTAAAAAAAAGAGCATATTTTTAGAATTCACGAGACAATGCTAAATGTTAGCATATACCTTTTTAGTCCGGAAGTGCTATTATGCGGGAAACTCACTCTTCCACCGAATCACATTTTTGTGCCTTTTACATTTCAAGTAACTAGCGGCTGGAATGTCCAGCCGCCTAAAATATTTTCAATTTAAAACATAAATTACTTTAAATAAACGCAGTTATTGTCATTTCCTGGGTTCAGTGGGGAATTAATAACAGAGAAAAAGAACTGCGTTTACTGGTTTTAAATCAATTAATGTGTTAATCAAAAATAGGCAGTCTAATACATGGCATTAATACTAGAAGCGCCAGAACAGTCATTGTGACTGCTTTCGTCATTTCACTGTGGATTCTTTAAACACCGTTTAAATTACGAAGTCACAAATTTTTGGATTTTCTTAAAAAAGAAAATTATTGGTACCAAATATGAATCGAATAAAATTAAAATTAAAGAAGATATTGTTAGTTATACCTAAAAGCGCCACGAGCAGTCATATTGACTGCCATTAGTATTAAAAAATGCACGGAAGCAAAGGCGGTTTTAAACAATGAAGAAAATTTTACAATATCTTTAGAACAGCTTTTTGCTTTTTTGCTATTACTTATATATGAAGAGTATATGCATGCAATCATATGGATTACGATTTTTGTATGTAATAATACATGGGGTTCTGCGTTTTTTCAAGAAATAATGTCTCGCAATCATTTTCGAGCTATTATGAAATATCTAAGATTTGACTTAAAGTCAACTATGACTCAGCGTTTATGAAGTGATAAGTTTTCTTTTTTTTTCTGTTAATATTTCGTAATCGGGGTGAGCGCCAAACTTGGCGAGGTTTTTTTTATTTGACGCAATTTTGATTTGGTTGTAGTTTCCGGCTGTATGTTCTTATTATGGGAAACCTAGAACTTTATTTCGGTAATTATAAAAGTGCAAATTTAGTGTAGCCAGAAGATTTTTTTTAAATTTAATTTTGAAATACAGTGTTTGTTTTTAAAAGTTTTATTGTTTAATATTATTATTATATATATGTTTAATATTATATTTATATAAATGTTTCTGTAGTAATAGAAGGATGTGGCATATTTTAAAGTTTTGAAGTTTTGAACGAAAGTTGTTTAGTGTATTGAATTCCACGACGTTGTTTTATCATTTAATCAATTTTATTTACTATTTGTTCTGTTTGTACATAATAGTCGCTGTTCACCCCTGTAAACAAAAATTTGTTATTCTGTTACGCTTAAAACTCAATTCGCAGTGCTCTAACCTAAAGTGCATATATTTATTTACTCAATAATTATTTGAAAATTGTTCATTCTACTATTTTATGATGAATTACATAGATAAGACTGTATTTGTACTTGCAAATCTGGTGGATTTTATTTTACTTATTTAGTATTTTATCATCTCATTTTACTATTCTGTTTACATAAAGTAACGACGCTTCACTACTGCAAAACTTAAAACTTACTATTCTGTTTACGTTTAAAAATAATATTTTAGTGCTTTCATTGCCGCCAAAAAAATTAGCCAAATTTTGAAGGCCAAAATAGTTTGGCGCCAACTTACCCCGATTATGGAATATTAGCCCTTTTTCCAAATATGTGAAATAAATTTATACAGAACTGTGTGATTTCCTATAAGCCGGGAAAAAATCTACATGCGGCATGAGCAGTTATTTCCATCCAAAACCAGGTGTAAGTTTATATAGTATATGCCAAATAAACCAGACACTTTAGGTGTCAAATTTTAAATGCTAGTCGACATAGACTCGAAGTTTATCTGGAGTGCTTTTCCTCGTCTTGGAAAAGATACATCGAGAAATGAAACTGAAGATTTTACTGAAACTGTAGTAATGCGTCTTCTAAGCCGTTATCTGAATTCAGGGAGATATTTGATTGTGAACAATTGTTTTCCTCACTATCATTAGCTAAAAGATTTAAAATGAAAAGCACGAGTTTTGTGGGCACAGTAAGAAGCCATCGAAAAGAAATTCTGCACGAAATAAGGAAATCAAAAACCCGGCTATTTGAAACAGTTTTCTAAACAATGGTGAAATTACACTGACGATTTCTTCAGGGAAAAGGAAGAAAATTGTCCTACTAATAAGTACCTTACTTGTAAATGTAGACTCACAAAATAAGAAGAATCTTCCAGAAGCAGAGTTCTACAACAAAATCAGATGTGAAGTTGATCCAGATGACGCGTAAATATTCTGTTCGGACTGCTTCACGCAGATGACCTGTGTAATTTTTCTATAATATGCTGGATTTAGAAAGAACAAATGCCTACGTTATCTACCAAAAGCTGAGTGATAAAAATATTACAAGGCACAGCTTCCTATTTCAATTGGCAGAGAAGGTAAGAGAAAAAAGCAAATTTAAACCGAATTCATTTATACAGAAGAAAGAGCTCAAGATTGCCTTAAGATATTTTCTCCAGCTCTAGCAATAGACTTTCAAAGAAAAGACGTCAGTGGCAGATTGGACTTCGCAACAACAACAAAACAAGAGATGCGCGTATAAAATGTTCATATTATGTGTGGGAAAATGCAATTCATGTATTGAAAAAGTTGTGTAAAAATTGCGAACAGCTATAAAATCCGTTTTTATGAAGAGTAAGCTGAAATTTATAATAAAATGTTTCTTTTTTATAAAAATAATGTGTTGTCCTTTACGGAAGTTCTTAGAGAACTATAATTGATATTGTTAAAAGCATTACAAAGCACTTGCCTTTTAATATATACATTTAATTCCCTGAAAAGTCTATTTGTCTGCCGTTGGTGCTTCTAGGTAGGGGGAAGGGTCGGCGCTTCTAGTGTTAAAATTTGGTGGCAACATTTGCAAAGTAATACGGGAGAATACGTGAAATTTGACACTAAGAGCACTTCTATTGCTATAAAACCCACAAAACTCGTCGAGATGAGCTTGTGTTTGGAAGCAAAATCTGTACGTTTCAGTTCAATGCTTTTCTCGAAAATCACCGAAATATGCATATTTGCTTAATTTTGAATACAATGTAGTTTCAGGACAAATTAAATTTAACATTATAAATTAAAATGTGCATATATTATCTTAAATGCTATTAAATGTTATTGCTAAATGTGTATCTGATATGAAAACACATCTCATACAATCTCATTTACTAAATAAAGAATTGTTATTAGAAAATCGCTGCACTTAAATTAGATCAGAAAAAATTTGCTTGGTTGTAAATTTCACTACAGTGAAAGGTCAAAAGATAACGACTATATATATATACTGGATGCAACAGCAATATAACGTAATCTTAGGTGCTGAAATCTGTTAGTATTGATTTCTGGGGCTGAAATTTTCCCAGATATTATATTGAACCAAAATAAAACGGTGATCAGTCTTTAAAGCTAAAAAGCAAACCAGAGAAGTAGTGCAACTACAGAGACTTTCTGCACCTGCATCAATTCGATTAAAAAATTCTGTAAATAAGAAATGTTCTGAGTTCGTCTTTGCCAAAACATGCATAGGAAATATGCTAAACTATACATTTCATTAAACATCTTTCTCAGAATAAAAGATCTCATTCTATCTGTAAAATTATTTTAAATACTTTTACAGGAAGGCTTTCCTAAATGTTAAGCTTTAAAAGTCAGAAGAAGAAGAAAAATGAATAAGTGTAGAATAACAAATAACGGCTTTCTTATATATACAAAAATGTTTCAAAGCTTTGATATAGGTAGTGAGGCTCTAGTGTAGAATTGGGTGCCCTTTCGATTGTCGAAAAATTTTGTTCAGTTTTGGCGATGAAACCCCATTTCTGGTTACAATGGGAGTTTTAACATGGTTGTAGCTTCTTGACTTATTTAATTGAAAATAAATCGATGTGCACATGGACGAAGTCAAGGCAATGTGCAATGATAAGTTTGTGAAATTCTCTGATTTTTTTAAGTGAAAATAGGTCGATGTGTACATGGACACGGATTTTGTGAAATTCTTTGACTTCTTGTTTTGGTTTTGTGTAGCAGCCATCTTGAAATTGTATCTTATTGGTGCCGATCTTGGCGTCAAAACAGAATCGCAAAAAAACAAGAGGCACCCAATTGTAAACTTTTACCGACAATGAATAACATTTATCAAAATACTCAAAACACGAATATAAAAAATCGAAATCAAGAAAGTAAATGGAAATTTAATATGCTTGATATTTCATGTTTTCTTCCTAACATATTAAAATATGATAAAAAATTTGCACTGTAATCTCATTTTCGCTTCTGAAATGCTTCATCGCATTGAAAGAACCTGAGTGAAATATTAACCCTCAAGCATTATCTTACAGCCACTGTTTATTTTATTGATCTATCCTATAATTCCTAGTTTTTTGTCTGTCTTTAAAGCCAGTTTTCTAATTGCAAGTCTGGGGAATTGGTCGAAATATACCAGAGGAAAAAATGCATGTGCATTTGACATAATATCTAATGGTTATCTAAGTTAATTACATGAATATGTAGCAGTAATTATAGCTCGCACAAAACATACCCAGTAAGTCATTAAAACAGGAAGAAATAAGTAAATGAAAAAGTTTCAATTTTTCCCTCGACAATTTACCGTTAATCAGAAAAAAAATCGGTTTTCCTTTTGAGTTAGACAGTAAAAAATTCTCAGTGAGGAAAAAAGAGGGAAAAAAAGGAAGAAAGGAAAAAGAAACCAACTTTAGCAAATATACTTTTTATCGCTAGCTTCCTACTTTTCTCTCAAAATAAGAAAAGCTGCAAAACTTTCGACAAAAGCATTTTTTCTTTGCTATATCTACCGAGGAGTATACCATATCTACCAGAGGCAACAAAAGTGGTTGACAGGAGCTTAAACATTTTCACCGATCACCAAATGAAGTTTTAAATATTCTAGCAGATCGCTGGCAGTGTTTGTTTTATTTTGTACCTTTTTGCTTTTGAAACATACTCTAAAATATCTAAGCTATAAAATTATGATTTATTCGTGTCTTTTCGGGAACAAATATCTGTTGTACTTAATTTTATTCAACTTTAACGCTGTTTTTAACGATGGGAATCAATAGCATTTATTTTAAAAAGCGAAAAACTGGGAACGAAATAACGAACATTCTAGTTATATTTAACTACGCTATTTCGTCCGAAGGAAACAAGAACTGTATATATAGACAATTTCTATACTTAAAATGAATTAATTCGAGATCTATGAAAGGATTATACCTTTAACTGTAGACGCATGTGCAAAGAATTATTTCCAATAGTAAACTTTTCTGACTACTATATTAGATGTGGAAAATTACGTAAAACACACAGCAATACGGAAATTAAAGAAAATTGTGAAGGAGCGATCCAAACTTTTCCCTTGTATACAGGATAGAAATAATTACGTTAATTAATAACGCAAACTACTGTTCAACTTAATTCTCTTTACGTTTTCCTAACTAAGCATTATTTCTGGTTGTTATTATGTGTAATAAGTTGAATATAGCAAATCCATCTTTTAATATGCTAAATGAAATAAAATTCTAATTAGATAGGGTTAACAATTGAATCTTCTTATGAGCAGCTTGAATTAGTGAATCATTTATGAAGTTCTAAAAGTTAGAGTACCTAGCGGAGGCTGAATTCTAGCCCAAACTATCAGAATGAATTTCAATTTCATATCTGATTCGTCATATCGGTCATTCACTGTGTTGGATGCTGGGCAACTTTCTCAGTTCTGAGATGATTAAAAAACCGAAGAATTTTGCTAATCGTGGGAAATTTTTAAGAAAATAATGTCCTGGAATTATATTTAAAACAAGAGAGAAAAGTAATCTTTTATATTAGAGAAAAGTAATGTCATTATCTTAAACATTTGCGCATCAAGAAGTAATCATTGGATCATAATGAAGTTTGGCCTGAAGGTACGTGTTAGGCATACTTTACTTGTTGGAGACGAACTAGTCCGACTAGGGCTGACTTTACGCCACTATAAAACGTAATGTGATCAGCAGAGTTAGCGAAAATAAGAATCATCCCATAGATAAGATGATAGAAGAAATGTGGTCATTTGGACAGGTAGCCCGTTACCCATACTTTTTACATTTAACTGTGGTGAATGAGGAAGTTTTAGGACCAGTGGACGATAGAGCGGTTAAATACACGGCGGGAAGGTTCAGGACTCCGACGTCGCAGAAACCGAGAGTACCATCATATCATATGTATGACACGCACCAACTACATCTTTATTTCCCATCCGGAGACACGCGGATATTTAGACGTCTGATTATAAAGGTAATCTTACACTTAAACATCTACCTAACACTTACACATCTAGTAAGGTTGTTTATACTCTGTATGTTTAATTTAGTTTGACTGTTGGCATAGCTCTCTTTGGAGAGCCAACAGATTTGAATGGCTTTGATTATTTGGATACGGACGTGTGTATTATAACGTATACTTCCTCTGCAAGGAATTTCAGAATCGAGATCTTTGTAAAAACTCTTAAACTTGATGATGGCCCAAGTGTGCCTGACAGGAAAAAGAAAGCGGAGAAGTAAAGCTATGAAGTCAACGAGTGTCCCGGTTCGATGTAAATTCCAGACCCCGGCTCATCAAAGCAGACTCCTTTTATAAATTCTGGGAACAGTTATGATGAATACCCATAGCAGCCAATATCAAGTTATGGAAGTTAGGCTTAAGGCAATTCACTTATACGGGAATCCTATATGGAGCCCCTAATTACATGAAGTAAGATATCTTTCAATGGAAAAAATATGCATTTAATAAAATTTATGTCTCTTTCCGAAGCTACAAAGGAAATGTAACCTCAGATGGACGTTACTAATGATCACATGGAAAACCAAATGGAAACTTGTGATCCCTGGATTACTTTGTCCAAGACAGATATACCACTGACACACGTTTTGTTGCTTCAGAAGTTCAACAAATCTGAATGAGGTAAACCCGAATGATGAAAATTCGAATGGTTTAAGACTGGGTGAGGAAAACACGAATGAAGAAAACTCGACAACTGAATTCCATGAACTACTGTTTAGATAATAATATCAAGTTCAATATAATTCGTCCGTGGAACGATACGCCTCCTTAGGTAGTAATGAGAGGTCTGGACTCCTAGTTTATGGAGTTTGAAGTACACGAACTTCTAGGTAGCAAATTCCTGTTGGTAAAGGTAAGCAGTCTGAGCAAAGAGAAACAAGAAAATTATCAAGTTTCTTGTGTACTTCATGCATGTGCCAAGAACTGATGAGAGTAAATAAAAAAGCACCATTTGATTTGAAGTTCCTACACCCCGTCAGAGATGGAATTGACCTTTTAGAGCCCCAATGTATCATTTTTAGTGCTTCCTGTGCGAGAGATTTGCCCATTGTCGGATGAACTTGAAAACAGCCCTCGATGCCGGAAATGTGCTTAGGACCACTTATCTAATCAGTGCTGTTTCCAAACAGATGAAATCTTCAGATGCGTTAGATGCCGTGGAGAACATACCACATTCTCCGGTAATTGTTCTGAGTTCTCAAAGCTGCGAGAATTATGTACCAAACGTACAATTCCTGGTTAATGTCAAATCTGCTACGGTTATCAGAATCTAGTGTTTTGTAATCGTAGTCAAAATCTTTTACTCTATTATGCGCTTCCCAGCAATGCTCGCTTCTGCGCTCTTTTCGAAGCTCTATTCAATCAGTGAGCCCACTTCAGGCATACCCATGGAATGAGAACGGTAAGTGCTAGCTTTACAATCGTTTACATGTATACCCCTCTAGGTCTGATTAGGTTGCCTTTCCCTTTTTTTGTTGAAATTCCAACTTTAAAAGGTAGCGTGCCAGGAAGAGTTAATATTCGCCCACACACATCACGGAAGTCACAAGAAATGTTGTAACATCATTATTACCTTTTCCTAGTCTATACGAATACCAGATTTGTCATCCACGGAGTATTCATATTATCACTTAAGACGGCAAGTCAGACAGTGAGAGATTGGTCGACGTAGAGAGTGGTTACAGAAGGTGTGGAGTGCAATGGCTGAGAATACTATACGGGAAATGGCTTAGTTCTAGCCTGTACCACTTCGGGTATTCACGTTCAATATAAAATTTCCCTTCATTTGTTTACGATATTTACTTAGTTGCACGAAATTGTCTACTTTTATATAGAAGAAGATTATTTCCTATAGTTTGCATCAACACGTTTTTCCCTGTAACTTAAAAAAATTTCTTTGCAGATAATTTGCATTTCTTGTCCTGTTTCGATGTGCTATTATGGAGGGAAAACAACCATGAGCTTTAAATGTTGTATGCAAGAGCCAATGACTTTCTACTACATAACTAAGACTATAGAATTGGTTCCAGTGTCAAGAAATTAAACATTTTACGCAAACATATTTAAACTTCCCTGCTTGTTTTTGTGAGTCATGGTGTTTTTACGTGACCAGTTGTTTAGCAGTTCATTGATTCTTATCAGACATGACACTGAAATATAGCGAGAATTGTTTCTGAACAAACAGAATGCTATTAAACCTATTGTTGAGCGAAACAAAAATCATAATATGGGAATCTCAGTACATGATAACTTTGAATTAATCATCTTGTCCTGCTGTCTTTCAAGCACAAGATTCACATTCAATAGATTTTAGTTATATTTTGCCTTTTAGATTTCAGACCAAGAAACATGAAAATCATCAGCGTCTTCGCCGAAATTCGAAATCTGGACCTTCCGGATATTACTGAAATGAGACTGTAATTGCTCCACAAAGGCAAGTGTTACCGATTTTGTGCTGGTAGCAGATGGTAGTTGCGTTCCCATTTCGCGAAAACTTGGTCCCAGCTTTTCATAGTTTATATTTTCCAGTATAAAATAACTGCTCACATTGCAGGCCGTAATGTATTATTCTAGAAATGAAGTATGGATACAGGTAGAAGTACGCGGGACACCAGAGTTCTGCCATTGGTCGTACAGGTGTAGTTCCATAGCACTAAAATGTAGTTTCCCTCCCAGTTTTCGCCCAATGATCCGAGGTCTCTCACTCCTCTTTGTGTATCACTATGTAAAGATTCCTATGCTAGACAAACACTTACAAACATCCATGTCTTCACTGGGATTCGGATCCGGGATCATCGATATGGCAGTAAGTATTGCTGCAACTGTATTGATCAGGGGATAGATTTGGTGCACATTAACATTACAATAAGCAAGTCTACAACCTTCCGCCCTGCCATTTTCGTCACGCGACTTAGACGGATGTTTCCGGCAAGACAACAAACCTCCCCTTCAGGCCTCTCGTCTCCCTAGACTGCCCGTGACGTATTGAGAGAAGCCGTTGATTAACAAGATTCAAGATTGCTCACCAAATGAACATACCTGGAAAATGTTAGGTCTTTAAGTGCACTTCGCGCAAAGCAAAACAGATAAAAAGTTGTAGCGAGAGGATTTATCACAGGATAGCCTAAGGCATTTGTATGTTTCATTGCCATACCATCTCTCAACATTTTGTCCAAAAGAACATTTCATATATTTCTAATGAATGATCTTCGTTATATTATAAAGTATTTCTCCAGCTTTCTTCGCCTGCCTTCGTGATGTAGTGGTCAGTACGCTGGGCGCGTATTCCAGATGTCCGTGGTTCGAGTCTCGGCAAAGGCTTTGCTCATTTCACATCTCCTGCTTCCAAAAAACCTAACGTTTCTACGGTGGCGACCGAACTAAAAAGGGTCGTAAATGATGTTTCTTCCACAACCAGGATTTGACGACTGGGTCCCCCAAAACCCCAGTCGCCCTTTAAAAGGGGGAATATATAAGGTATTTCTTCCGCCTTCTTAGTATGCCTTCGTAGTGTAGTGATCAACACGCTGGGCGCGTATTCCAGAGGTCCCTGGTTCGAGTCCAGGCAAAGGCGTTGCTCGTTTCACATCTCCTGCTTCAAAAACCCTAATGTTCCTACAATGTAATTGAAGAATATTGTCCAGTATAAACAATGATAAGTTTGCTTATGTAAAAGGAAAAGCAATATTTAATAATGTGAGAGTTTTTCAAAATTCAGTTTGATAATTGTTACAATGCGTCAACGTACTAATAAAGACAGCAATACTTTAAAGAAAAAATAAAACGTAAAGCAACATGATAAAACGCATAGAACTTCTGACTGTAAAGCTGTATGCATATGCCTTAGGAAATTTTCCATTATATCTGTGAAAACGTATATATATATAGGTGCATCTTGAAATATGTTCCAAGAAGTTAAGGCAATACATTAAATGTACATAAATCTAGATAGGGAACAGTACCACAGCTATTTTGGGCCCTGAAGTCAAGAAAATATCTCTTTCTCATGACAGGTTTTGGAAATCTAGGCTTTCTTAGTGAAACCCGTGCCTGTCAGAGAGTTAAAATTAATGTAAAAAATGCACTTAGTATTTTAAGTTAAAATTACTGTATAATATTATTTATTTCTTTGGCTTTAAAATGTGCAAAAGAAATTAAGCATATCCTATTTTATTGCTTGTTTGACTTTAAAATTTGCTTATAAAGAAGTAATAATGCACTGTAACATACCTAAACATATTGTACACTTCCGAATAAATCTGTTGCTTACACAGCAAACCAAAAACTTACAAATTTACTTTAGTTTTGGTCAGTAGATGGGAAATAAGAAATTGTTTGGAGAAAATAAAAATAAACTTTAATTTTATATCGGAAACAAAATTATGCTTTTTATAACCTGGCATACATACGACGTATCAAAAACACAAAGAGTTTAATATATGATAATTTAATAAATAAAGAAATAATTTCAAAAGATTAATAACATTTATTTGGCGACAGGTAAAGCCGTTTTCGATTCACTCGCATTGCCATCAAACACCTTAAACAGCTTAAAATCCAGTTTCTTTTTAAAAAGGTTTTCTTTTTACATCAGTAACAATTTATCTTCTCGCGTAATACAAGTTATTCCTTTATGAGCGGTAAATTTTCTAATCAAATCTCCCCAGATATTTGACCGTCTCTAAAGCTTTTATATTTGAATCCCTGGATAATTTCAATTTCTTTAAAGCAGTTCTGGCATAAGCTAAGCATAGTTTAAGATTACTTTTGAAATGAGTGAAAATGAATGATGTTTTCCGATATTTATTAGAGGGAAGAGATTTTTACAACAAACATTTGTTTTAGAATAGTAAGCGCAAGGGATTTCCTGAAGCACTTTTTTCAAAGAGGAAGGAAGCGAAATTGCAATATCATTTGATGTGTTGTAAATAAATAGAAGTACTAAGTCGGCTTCGCAAGCTTAGAATATCGAGTTCCTATTCACAGACGGTTTCTACTTGATCCAAATGGAAATAGCGTTTCGAAAATGTAAGGCCTTTTTATTGGAAAACAAATCGGTTTTTGATTTAAAATCTTTCTGATAAAATTATATGAATGTGAAAATGAGGTATTGACTATTGACCGCAACGAAAATGTATTCTTTGGCTTTGCTTTTTATGCAATATCTTGAAAAAAGAATATTTTGTTATCTTGTTAGGCAATAAATTTATTTATTTTTGGATCATAATTTGAAATTATGATCACTGAAGCTGTATATCAGTTTACAGAAGGTAAAGCACATTTGTTCGAGGAATAAAATACTGTATTTCCTCTCAGACGGAAAAAAAATTATGCAAAATATTGTCCACTTTTCTGATGTAAAACTCTCAATATGTTTCTTTTTTTTTAGGATTCATTCTTATTCCAAATAGTTCAAAAACATTTCAGTTTAAGTTTTCAATTAATTTCAATTTAATCCTCAATTTAAGTTTAATCTTGATTTATTTCTTTCTTTTTTTGGTTCAGTTTTATTCCAAATAGTTCATAAAATTTCAATTTCAATTTAAGTTTAGTCTAGAGAGGAAAATAAAAATCGATAGATTTAATATCCGACAAAAAAACGCATATTACCCAGATGTGAATTTAGTTAATATTTATGTACTTTCTTGTTCTTCTCATCTGAATTGCCCAGAATAATTCTATATATATTATCCTTTTTAATGCCATAGTTTTAGGTGGTTTATTTTAAACATTATGTCACACTTTACTTTTATTAAGCTAATACAAACAACATAATTGTCATTCAAGTATTTCTTTAAGTATGTTTTAGTGTATTATTAATGTTAGCTGCGATATGTTTTTCTTTGTTTTTGCGTTGTTGTCGTTACTTATGTTTACTTGTCTGACCGTAACATCAGCCCAAGTTCACGAAATACCTCGCGACAAGGAGCGCTACTTTACGTATGTCGTTGGCAACAGCTTTGAGCACCTTACAGGTGACCGTACGATTTTGCACAGTTCTATCCCCAATTTTGGTGGACAGCACACCAGGGAAACGAGTCCGAGGGACTCCCAACTCTTTCCTCTTTCACGAAACCACACGAGAAGGTTTCGGCGCGCCGTATATTTCGAGAGCCTCCATGCCGCAGGGACACTATATATTTGCAAACATCCATGCCTTCTCCAGGATTCGAAACCTCGCTCTTCAGCACGGCCGTCAGCGGCGCTAGCCACTATACCGGTTAAGCGGCATGCTTTTGCATTAATACACTTTCACATTTGAATTGCTTCAAAGTATGAAAAAACATTTACTTTTTTTGGAGTAGATATTGAACAAAGCTCTGCAGCTTTAGAAGGCAACCATACATATGCCCCATTCCTTCAGAATCAGAACTATTTTGAGAATGCCGGAGGAGCGAAAAACATTTTACATCAACAGCAAAAGCAAGCATAGCACTTGTCGTTAAAGAAACCTGAAAAACTTCGATATTAGAATTTAGTAAGCGTTAGAAAGAACTTGATTAAAATTATTGCAATTAAATAGAAAATAATTTTTAAGCGAAATTTTATTAAAAGTAAAACACTAAAATTATTTTTTTCATAAATTAAATTTTACGTTTATTTACTTGCCTTCCTGTTCATTTTACATTGTATTTCAAATTCTAAATTATGCATGAATAATATTTGTTTTAAAATGTCTGAAATGTGCTACGCTTAATATCAAGTGACATGGATTTAATATATATTTTTTTTTTATTTTTACTTTTGCAGATTTAAATACCAAAAACTTAGTTAATAATTAGGCTAAACATTACTTTGTTAATTTTATTGATAAATTATACTTCAGGAAGTGTTCTCAAGTACCTTTCATTTTCCGGTAGCTGAATTACATTACATCTTTCTGAAACTATTGAAAAACGTAGTACATTGCTTGTTATATTTTTGAAGATAATAAATCTACCTACAGGTATTTTTATTTGGTATTATTCTGTTATTCATTTACTTCACAGGTTTGCAGTTATTTCAGTTTTTCCGATATACATAAAAACATCATACGTTTTGAGCGCTTTGACCGACAAATACGAGAAGACAAAATATCACGGTATTAATATTTATTTGAAATATCTTTTGAGAATAAAATAACTGTCCATTTCTCTGTTTTCGGCAATACATTTTTGTTTCCTATAGCATTGTATTTGCTTAAAACATTTCCAAAAGATTTTTTAATGCTCTCCCCCTTGTTATTGTACCTAGTCACTTGGAATTTATTTCAGAAAAGTTATGATTTCTCGCACTTCCTTGACTCTCTCTTTTCATTTGGCTTCTGAAGTCAGTTCTCCGAAAAATCAAAGACTGTCGTTTGCTGAATGGGCCATATTCGCTCCATTCTGCTCTATAGAATGGACGCATGGAAGAAGAAGCAATGGTCCATGGAAGAGAAGGTTATTGCCGGATAGGGATTTGACATCCCCTTGCCCTCGGGTGAGCAAAACTATTTTCGATGGATCGATCTCTCAACAAACCACTGCCAAGAATCTTTCTTTACTAGAACTGCATAGCGTATGTAAAAAAGTAGAGAAAAAAACACTTCTACGGTGTTAAGAGAAGCTGTTCCACGGTTATTTGAAAAACATAAAACTCCATATTTGAAAGTATAACTTCTTGTTTATGCGACTTTCAAGTGCCAGGTAACTATTCTTGAATGTACTAGAAAAAGTTAAACCAATTCACAAAAGGGAATAACGCGAAAATATGTAGTGTGGATTTTAGTATGCAATTATTGTCATAGAGAGCTTGCTAAATTCTATTCTATTTATTTATTCTTCTTCCAGAAAATTGACTTTTTAAGTACAAATGTATTTTTTAAGTAAAGTTTGTGCTTTTTAAGATTGAAATCACGATTTCAAAAAATTGAATTTGTAAATTAGAATGGCCAGTTTGTTCAGATATGCTTAATGACGAAACGCGCTTCTCATGAATATTTTATGGTTGTATGGAGAGGTTCCAGTTCCCCTTGATAAATCAGGACTTTCCATGGAATTGGGAAAAGTTATCTTGTTTTATTCTTTTATTTTGCAGTTTTATTAACAGTACCAATTTAATTATTTACAAATCTCAATTAATTATTTCCATAAAGTAATATGGAAATATTACTCATTTGCTATCTGAATTTTACAGTATATGATTTTAATTTATAAATTCTCTAATGAACTTAAGTTTTTTATTGGTAGTGACAGCGCAGGATTTTAAGCCCATCTTAAATATTTACATATTTTTAAAATTCATTAAAGTTTTTCGTTTGTTTTTCTTTCTTCATATATATATAGGCAATCAAAGGGAGTAAAATCCTAAAAGCAATTGCCTAAAAGTAAATTAGACATTCAAGTTCCTAGCAAAAAGAGAAAATTTCTAAAGGCAATTGCCTAAAAATAAATTTGATACTTTTGTTCCAGAGTTTAGAAAACTTTAACAAAATTAATTACTCAAAAGGAAAATAACGCAAAAAAACTAAAAACTAAATGTTGGTATTCAAGAAATTCAACATTTAAAAATTTTTTTAACACGTAAAAAAAGTTTAAAACACAATCAAAAGTAAAATAAAACACCAGAAAAATTACAAAGAATGGCAGTAAATGGCAATTTAGCCTACGTCGAGCTTGTTGCGGACTTGTCAAGGGAAAAGCGCTTCGCGACTGCCTGCTATCAAGTTTAAAACAAATAAAAGTACTACAGAGTAACCTTTTCAAAAACTTGGTGAACCTAATGTGAAAATAAACAAAAGTAGCCAATTAGGCATGTATTTTCTCTTTTTGCTAGGAACTTCAATGTCTAATTTTTAGGCAATTGCTTTTAGAATTTTACTCCCTTTGCTTGTCTTTAATTTTAATTTTATAGTTCAATGCGCAAAATTCTTGACCAAAAGGTTATTATATATATATATATATATATATATATATATATATATATTATATCTGTACACACAATTTTATCTAGCTTGATGAATTCTGTTTTTTATTCTTATATGTTGGTAAAATTTTCATTTTTTGTTTTAAAGGTAATTCACTTATGTTGTACTTATATTAAGGTTAATGTGTCTATCCCTTTATTTAACCTGCATGCAATAGTTATAGAATTATCAAAAACTTGAAAGGGAAAATGGCGCTAGGTCTAGCGTGGCAACTGTTTGTTTACATTTGAAACTCTTCGTAGCATAGCCAATTAAATCAGTTGGTGCAGCACATTCAGTGTTTATTTTGCCCACTGGGACAAAATGTTAACTTTAAATTTTTGTGCCCCAAGAAGTTTGTGCTTCTGTTCTTCGGTTGAATTGCTTGTTTTGGCTTAGAAACTCTTAATTTAAATTACAAAAATTGTTAACTATTTTGGTGTTTTTTTCCTGTATTTTATAATTTTTAATAAAGATCTTTGATAATGATTTTTAATAAAGGATTTTTAATAAAGGATTTTTAATAAAGGGTTTTTATATGTGCTTCCTTGGAGAGAAGTTAGAAATGAATTGATTGATTGAGAAATGTGTGTCTAATTAAGTTCGAGGAAATAAATTTAAATGAAGTGAAGAAAAAATATTTATAACTTAATAAACCGTAAAACGAAGTCATGTGGTGTCCACATCACACTTTTTTTTTAATTTCGCCATTTCCTCTTCCTCTTTTAAAACAGCAATGTGCTTATAAGAAATCTTTCTAAAGTGAGCCATTTTGAAATATTCCGCATCTCATGATTCTTATACAAATCTTTCGAATCTTTACGAAAGGAAACGTTAGTTGAAATAAAGAGATTTTATGATTCCATATTGAGGCATTAACTAATTTCACCATTCTTAATCTAATAAAATACTTCGAACAAGCGCATAAATTAATCTGTTACGTCTGCTATGAATCGAAGAGGCAAGCAAACGCTCGATGCCTCAACAACCATTCCTTTGAAAGGCTTTAATCTCTCTTTACTGACACTGACTTCTGTACAGTAAACATCTCTGCAGCAGCTACTTTCAAAGCGTTCTGTAGTGTTATAAACCCGTCAATGCACTCTTATTATCATAGATTACTGGGACACGTCTTGCGCCACTTCATATATGTGTATTCTATGAATGTTTTTCGGAAACAATGAACCATATGTGATAGCACCTTCATTGTAAACACATAGCTATTACCACCACCATCATCTACAACAGACATAAAAGTGTTTCAATACGCATAATAATAAAGTTTTACATTCAGATTGGACTAGCTCCGAATAACTCTGTCAATTTTATATTGAAGCCTTTTTAAAAGCAACTCAGTGCAGTACGGTCAAACAAATGTATTGCTATCAGAATACATAAAACGGGACCTAAAGAGTATGGATGATTTTGTGCATTCAAATTGAAATTATTACAATCTGATATTACTTGATTGAATTTTTTTATGTCAGTTCATAATTAGATTCATAAACATGCAATAGTGTTTTTTAATTCAAGCTTTGTTTTTAAATGTGATAATAAACAATTTTTTTAACATGAACTCTGCCGATGTGTTCTGCATAAATGCAGAACTCGATTCAGTGCTCGATCCAAGCCTAAGAATGCGACACAAAGCTCCAAATTTAAGTTCAGTAATCTACATTAAAGTAGGCCTCTGAACGTTAGAACGGAATTAGGGTTTTTTTTTAGGGAAAGAAAGACTAAAAAGAATTACGAAAATGCTGAGCATTTATATGCAACTGCATTTTGACTTTTTTGTTAAAAAAGTAAAAAAGTAAAAGTACGTTATTAGAACGAGTTACATATTCAGTGCTTCTTGTTTTGTTGAAAATCATCTCTCCACTAGCAGCAATATTAAAAGAGGAAATTGAGAAATATCTTACACTTTCCGAAGCAAAAAGGAAGTATTGTAATCGAGAGGAATTTCGGGTCTCATATTTCACGGAAAATATCTATTTTGACAGCTATCGAATGCAATTTAGGATTGTTTTTGAGTGACATCCGTATGTAAGGACAGAATAAAAGACTCTTTTTCCCCAAAATAATTATAAAACTGAATTAAAATGGATTCTGAAGAGATATTTTCGTGGCGTCTGTACATACGTATGTATGTATGTATCTCGCATAACGCAAAAACGAGGAGCCTCAGAACGTTGAAATTTTGTATATAGGACTGCTATAACATGTAGACGTGCACCTCGTATTTTGGTTACAATCGGCTGCAGCAAAAGTATATAAATATATGTATATATATATATATATATATATCCACTCTGTTACTCGGCTCAGTGAGCTCAGTTTTTTATTCTTATAAGTTTGTAAATTGTGCATTTTTGCTTTAAAAATGATTGAATTATGCTGTTTCGGTTAAGATTTTTATGCCCTTAGTTAACTTTTATGCAATAATTGTGGAACTATGAACAATTTAAAAGTTTTTCAAGTGTGGCTAAGCCTAATTTTTGGTTATGATAGCGGCCATATTTGTTTACATTTGAAGTTTAGCAGAATTGTGGATTTGTTGCCAATCTAAAGAAACTAAGGTTCGCACAGAAAATTAACGCCTTCTTTTATTATTGCGAATTAAATTATGCTTCATACCTTCTGGAATTATCATTTAAGCTATTAGTTGGTTTTTGCGTACAAATTGTAATTTTAATCGTTATTTTTTTTAATTGCTTTAACTGCACTTGGTGTTTTATATTTTTCTAAATCTTTCAATTTTTAATGAAAGTGTTTTGAATTTTTATGTATTTTTGCCTTACCACGAAGTGTGAACTGAATTAAATAGTAGCGCATTAAGCAAGCGGCGCTGAATCGTCTGTGAAAAATTGTTCCTTTTTTATTCGTTTAATTTCTTTTTATGCATCGTTTTAGATTTATTATAGTATTTGAATAGAAGCTATGTTAATTCTTCAGATGCTATAATTTTTGCTCACTCTGAGTCATAATAAAATGAGATGTAACGCTGTTAAGTGAACCTAGCGCCGAAGTGTGGCTACGGATAATAAATACAGTGAACTTGAAAGAGTGCATTTATTCTATTGTGGTTTATGCGCTATCGACGAAATAGATTTAAT
Organism: Stegodyphus mimosarum; assembly: GCA_000611955.2. Classification (NCBI taxonomy): domain Eukaryota; kingdom Metazoa; phylum Arthropoda; class Arachnida; order Araneae; family Eresidae; genus Stegodyphus; species Stegodyphus mimosarum. The sequence continues at coordinate 857,815 of KK122455.1, read as the reverse complement.
TCAAAATTCGTTAACTGAAGAGATTCAGAAGATATTATTTCTGGCGTCTGTACGTACGTACGTATGTATCTCGCATAATTCAAAAGCGAAGAGCCTCACAACATTGAAATTTTCTTTATATGGGACTGCTATAATATGTAGTTGCGCACCTCCATTTTCGTTTGAAATCAGCCGCACCAAAAGTATATAAATATAATATATATATATACCCAATCTGTCACTCGGCTACGTGAGCTCAGCTCCTTTTATTCTTGTATGTTAAAAAATTTTCCCCACCGGTGGTCGACGTAGAGAACTCTCCGAAGCTACTGGCTAGGATCCGTACCTAGGCAGTGTCGGCGAAGGGGATATACAAATCATGAACCTAGTGGTTCTGCAGACCCCGGAAAGTTCATTTATTGGCCAGCTCCGTGGGTCTGGCAGATCTTAGAGCAGTCGGTGCTATTAGCCCCGGGTTAGCGTCCCGATTCTGCCAGATAATGGTGATGGTCCATTGCGACGGGCAGACCGAGTGGCAAGTAGGTAGCTAATTAAAGACCAGTGACGCCCTGGGGTCTAATCTCTAGGTGCTCTGGCGCCAATCCTCCCAAGGGGTTGAACTCCTGGCCATAGTTCGGAAGGGGGTGAGGATCTTTAGTGCCTTTAAGTTGACGGAAAAGGGAATGCCTGCAAATTATCTTACTTTGGTAAATTGTGCATTTTTTGCTTTAAAAATGATAGAATTGTGTTGTTTTTATCTTCCAGTTAAGGTTTATATGCCTTTAGTTAATCTCTATCCGATATTTAGAGAATAATCAACAATTTAAATTTGTTTAAGTGCGGCTGAGCTTAATTATTGTTTACCACAGGAGCCATATTTAATTACATTTGAAATTTTTCAGAATAGAAAAGTCAGTTTCTACACCTTTAGTGTCTTTTTGCCGAGTGAGACCAAAATGAAACTTTCATTTTTCTGCACCGAAAAATCTGCTCTCGTCTTCAAAATTCTTCGTTACTATGATATGATTTTTGTGCATTCTGAGATATAAAATGAATGAGATGTAGCGCTGTTAAATGAACCTAGCGCCAGAGCGTCTCTATGGTAAATAAATACACTGAATTTTATAGAGTGCATTTATTCTGTTGTGGCTTACGCAACAGAATACATATGGATGAATACGTATAGCTGAAGTAGATTTAATTCAATTCAATGAGTTTACATAAAATGCAGGAAAGAATGCGTATAATTTATTATTCCGTGCAATGTAGTCATGTGATACGCACATCATAGTTTTTATTTTCATAAAGGGCAAAAATGCGGTTTATAATCACAAAGAAATATGAGAAAATTATGGTCTTGACTTTTTCACAGAACGCATGCATCATAATTGGTTTAAAAATTCCGAAATTTTAATTGAAGATGTTCAACCTTCTGGCCGATCTTCGGAGGTTGACGATGATAAAATTAAAGCCATAAATCAAAGAAATAATCATGTAACTGTGCAAATAAGTGAAATGTATCCGTCACAACACCTGAAAATCATATAACATGTCTTGGATTAGTTAAGAAACTCGATATTCGGTTTCCGTATGAATTGAAAGAAATTCACTCAACTCAACGAATCAATATTTGTCATACTCATTTTAAAAGCAATGCAGTCAACCGTTTTTAAAACGAATTATTCAGGGCTGATGAGAAATGCATCGTCTAGAATAACATAATAGGAAACAATCATGGTCCAGGCATGATGACTCAGCATGAATCATATCGAAATAAAGATCATGCTGTCAATTTGGTGGAATTACAAAAGTGTTGCGTATTTTGAGCTGATGCCAAGCAACCACGTGATCGACTCATATGTTTGCTGTTAACAGCTTATATGGAGGAAGCAATCAAACAGAAAAAGCCAGAATTGGCAAATCGCAAAGGAATCGTGTTCTATCATGACAGTGCAGGGCCTCACACATATTTGGCAACACTTCAGAAGTTACTGGAGCTTGGAAGTGATGTCGCATCCCTCATATAGCCCTGATCTTGCACCATCGGATTTTCATTTATTTCGAAATTCGTAGAACTTCTTGAATGGTAAAAATTTCATAATATCGATGATCTCAACTAGCACTGTGCTGCGTTTTTTGCTCATAAAAACGAAAACGTGGAACGTTTTAAGAACGTGGAATCATGTATTTACCAGAAAGAAGGCAAAAATCATGGAAAAGAATGGAATATATTTGACTGATTAAAGTTCATTTTTTGCGCAGAAAATTCGAGTTTTATTTCACACTAAATCATCTATATTACTTTCTTGTCGAAGCGATAGTTATTTTTCCATTCATATAATTTTTAACAATGCTAAAAGAAAGTAATTCCTCTTAACATCAGTAATCAAATACTACCAGCAGTATGTATCTACAACTGCATGAAGAACAGAAAGACAGAAGATTGCATTGGTTTTAAGCGTTCCGAAATGCTAAAGCGGTATCTGCATTAAAACCATAAAACAAATTTCAGGAAAGGACAACAAAAACTTGAGGCATAAAATTAGAAAAGCAACAAACTTTTGTTTGGAGCAGATTTTCGTCAAGACTCGAGAGCAAATAGGTACACGTCGCTTTTCATCAGGGGCAAAGGAATCTAGATTTAGACTTTTCTTGAAGCTTTTCGTATTCACAAATATTTATCTTGTTCAGTTACTAAGTACTTTAATTCGAATCCAGTCCTTCCTAAGGCTTTTCAGATTCTATTTAATGAATTTAAACTTTCGTTACTATTTTTGCCGATAGATGGCGTTACCTTCTTGTCCGCTTTGCTCCATCTGGTTTTAAACACGACCATGCTTTTCCTCTCTTGCATACTTTCTTGTTTTTGAGGAAGAGAGACCTGTGCCCGCTTGCTCTCGAAATCGATCATCTTGACTGAATGCTATGCCAAGTAAAAGATTATTGCATTGCCTAATTTTATGTTTGATTTTGTCATGTTTTTCTTCTGTATTGAAAAAAATTGAATGAAAACTTTTTGACAATTGTAAATGCAAGAAAGAGGAAATTAAGAGGAATTATTCTTTAATTCGAAATGAATAAAATTTTACTATGCATTTTCTATTTCCCTGCTTTAAATTAAAATTATCACAAATTTTCTACCATTAGTTTGACTAGTTTAAAGCTGGGAGAGAAAACCTTTATATAAGTCATTTCCAGGTGCACAAAAGGGAGATATAATAGTAGCATTTCATTTTATTATTTACCTAACTTGGTCAAAATTTAATGGTGGCTGAAGTAAGTTGAACATGGGAATAAGAATACTTTCCTCGAAACAAAAAGACAACGAATAAACTAGTTTCAAAAGCAACAGACCTTTGAGTATGAAAACAGAAGTTAATCTACTTATATATTTGGTATATTTTTCTGCTGTTTCCTCTATAGTTGAGCAGAACTAGTTTTCCAAATTTTATATACAGCCTGTTTAATAATAGCATTATGTATTACTATTTGTCTAGAGGAAGAAAATATGTTCTTTAAAGATACAAATATATCAAGAAAAATGAAAAATATGTGAAAAATGCTTCAAACTGGAACTTTAAATAACTGTTGCTGATCTAGAATATAAATTCTATTTTCCAGCCCTCTTAAATATAGAAATATGATTTCTAGTAATAATTAAAAATATCTGATATGTCATGACTTCCGTGTAAGGCCTATTAAATCTATTCTGATATGACATGATTTCACCACGTGACTTCCTTGTAAGGCCTATTAAATTAAGCACATCTTTGCTGAACATAATTTAATTTCGTCGAATTACTTTAACTGTATTAACCAATCTCTCAAGGCAAGTTGAAAATGAAGGAAAAATTTGCAAATTTTGAAAATAAATATCCTTGTGAACTTTTGTCCTTCGGTAGTCAAAGTTATTCTAATTTTATTTTTCCATAACGAATATAAAACATTCCAAATATAAGTATGGGACACAGCAGGCCGCACTAAAAGACAAAATTCTTTGTTTGCCCAATTGGAGTGTGAAAATAAAGCCCGGGTAAGGAATTTTAAGTCGAGTAAAGGGATGGGTATACATATATGCGAGTCGTACTGATCCCTATAAAAAATGCAGATGCCCAATAAGATATTATATGAGTTCTATACACAAAACGTTTAGCGCTCTACGGTTAATCATCTTTGAATTATGCTAGATACATACGTTCGTCACAAAAAATCCCTTTTGTATCCATTTTAAATCCATTTTACTAACCGTTTTGGAAACACAATCCTTTATTTTGTCCGTACGTACAGGTGCAAACTCTGCTAAAAATGCCCCATGGAAACCAGTAAACTTTTTTATGGGTACCCATAAAATTCTATGGTTTTCTGTTGACTTTTACTGGTTTCTGTTGGTCTCTGTAGGTTTTCTTACTGGTTTCAAAATGCCCCATAAAAATCAGTAAAACACTCTACTGGTCCCCATAGAATTCTGTTGGTCTCGACTGACTTCTACTGGTTTCTATTGATCTCTGTTGGTTTTTCTTACTAGTATCATCTGACACCCATACAACCAACATCAGTGTCAGAACTTTCTACTGGTTTGTATTGGTTTATATTGACTTTTACTGGTTTTCTTACTAGTATCAATATAATAGAAACAGATGCCAAATAAATCTTCTGTTGGTGTATATGGGTTTATTCTAATTTTCTAACTGACGTCAATAGACTTCTTCTAAATAATGAAATTAATACTGGTGTCAGTAAACCAAAATTCATTGGTTTTCTTGTTGTCTACTGATTATTTTAAATTATTTATTTATTTACTTTTATTTCGTTTATTTGGATACTGTTGAAAATAAGGTTATTTCTGTTTTGTAACCAACAGAAAGCTTTAAAGTTAAAAAACGTACAATGAACCCTCTCGTCTCCACCTTTTCTCTAAGAGGTATTTCTAAGAATGAAAGTATGATCTCTTTACGACCATCAGAGTAACCTGGAAACGCAGGTGGTCGTTTTAGAGACTGATTAACTATATATGCTCATTTATTTGATTTCTTATAAAATTTTGTCGGAAGCAACAACAGTAATCATATACACCACACACAGCGAGGTCTCTCTAAGGCGACCATCCACACATAAAAACGCATCTTTCCAAGTGGTCGCCTTAGAGAGGTGATGTTCAATACCAATATATACTTATGTTCCCAGAAATACGTTTATCTTTTAGTGGTGGTTGTCTTAGGGAGGTTGCCTCTACGAAATGAATCTCTCTAAGGCGACCAGTCACACTTCCGGAATTTTCTTTGCGGGTGGTCGTCTTACAGAAGGAATGTTTCAATACCAAAATATACTTAAGTTTTCAGAAATACTGGTCTCGTTCAGAGGCGGTCATGTTAGGAAGGTGATTTCGCCAAGTGTTGGTTCTCTGAATACACAGACATACACACTTATATATGCATATATCAACATTTCTGATATTACAAATTAACACCGGTATCAAACATCCTCTCTTTAACACGACCGCGTTCAAGCTATTTTTCTCCGTGTTAACGCTGACGTGGGGAAAAAATTCCCCTTCTCCCTCCGCTCTCAGAAGAAGTAATATGGCCGTGTTAGGGTGTCTCATTTTCAGGATGTATCTTGCAAAACTCAAAAAGGATTAGCAGTAGAACGTTAAAATTTTGTATATGGGAATGGGACTGCTATAAGTGTTTTGCACCTCCAGTTGTTGTTGCAATACAAACGTTACTTGTCCTCTTACCAGGTTCCGTGAAGTCTGTTTTTTATTCATATATGATATTACATTGTGCGTAAATTGTGTATTTTGTGCTTTAGAAGGGATTTGAATTGTTTTTTATATGTTCTGCTTAAGGGTTTGATAGTTTTAGTTAATGTGCATGCGGTAGTTGTAGAATTATCAACAATTTAAAACTGTAAGTGACGTTAGGCCTAACGTGGCGTATATTTGTTTAAATTTGAAGCTCTTAGTACAATGCTTCTCAAACTTTCAATACTTACGACCCAGTTTTCAATCATAAATTTCATTGCACCTCCTCATACATCAATAATGTATTGAATGCAATAATAATACACTTTGACGTTAAAGCTAGAATATGACCTTTATTATTAACCGTGCAAATTATCAAGCTAAGTATTAAATTTACTACGTATGTTAATTTAACTAACAGATATTTTAAGTAATAGGATAAGTATTATACTACTATTCCTTCCTAATTTTTAAACTGGAACAGATTGCAAAATACATTTCAATTAAATTAAATATTCATTTCCTCAATCGTCCATTTCTAAAAGTACAAATGTCAACAGAAAAATAGTCTCTCTATCCATCACATTCGGTATTCTCAAGGACATCTGCGCAACTTATCGAACAGTTTATTTTGCGAGCTGCAAATGAGGTCGTAGAAACTATGTTTGGGGATAATTTTGATGAAGACTGGCAGTCTTTACCTCTTTCAAATGATACTGTTGTCTGTCGAATGGATGATATAGCTGAAGATGTACAACAGCAGCTTTTCGAGAAGTTGCGTGACAAATTGTTTTCAATTCAACTTGATGAGGCAACGGATTGCAATGAAGATGCTCATTTCATTGCGTATGTTAGATTTTGTGATGGTATGTCAGCAGTAGAAGAGCTATTTTTTGTAAACCAATAAGACTCAAAGCAACAACACTAGGATTATTTGATACTTTAAGCAATTTTTGTATACGAAGCAAACAAAGAGCGGAAAAATTGTGTCGGAATAAACACCGTTGGTGCGCATACAATGTCTGGAATATTTCAAAGCATACAAGCACTTGTGAAGCCAAACTCCCCACTGTGCATCTGACACATTGCATGATCCACGTAAAAGCTATAGCTTCCAAAGAAATGAATTACGAAGAATTGGGCTGAATATTATGAAAACGACAGTTGTGACCGTAGTAAATTATATAAAAATTAGACCATGCCAAAATCAAGAATCTTCTCTGTACTTTGTAAAGACATGCGTGAAATACATTCATCGTTGCTATTTTATTGCGAGACAAGATGGTTATCACATGGAAAATTTTTGCAATGTGTTCATGAATGAAAAACCGAAACTGCCACTTTTCTAGATGATGAAATCCGACATGAAGCTGAGAAGTTTCGAGATGATTTACTTTCGATGAAATTAAGCTACTTGGTCGATATATTCGAGAAATTAAATACCAAGGAGTACCCCAAGGAGTAAATGTACATATGTTGCAGATATTGAGTCATAACATTAATGCTTTTTGTAAAAAAAAAATTAAATTATAGAGCAGAAATTTAAAGCAAAAAAAATTAGAAGTGTTTCAAAATGTGGATAAATTTACAAGGTTGAAGAACAATATGTGAAAGTTGTTTTTGAAAACATTGAAAACCATTTAGCCATGCTGGATATGAATTTTAAAAAGTATTTTTTTGCTGACGACAACTTGATAGCAAGTTAAGAGTGTGTTGGGGATCCAGTTCAAAATACTCCAAAATGGCTCTCTACTGCTGAAGAAAATATTTGCATAGACGAAATTAAAAGGCAATTTATTAACTCTCTGAATTTGGGGCAGGGGTGGATGATGAATTTTCTCCACTGAAAACGAAAGCATTTCGTACCCTATTACCATTATTAGAATCCTACCTTTGTGAAACTGGATTTTCTGGGGTGGCTGCTTTGAAGGCAAAAAAATGTAGATCTTAGTTAAACATAGGAAAAGAACTTAGAGTGTTAGTTTCTAATATTTAACCTTCCTTTGAATACGTTCGCTCTGCAAGACACATGGAAGTCACCAGTAATTATTAAATTTGTTCTTAATTTAATATTGATAAATTAATTACCAAATACATTGTGAAGTATTGATACATTTATAAGTACATATTTTATTTTTTACTATGTCAGAATGTATTTTGTTTTGCTTCCTCTCAGTAAATGAATAATTTTTTTAAATAATCTTTTATTTTCGACTTTTTGATATGCAGGCGCCCCCCCAAGTAGGGTTAACATGACATCCACAGTTTGAGAATCGCTGTATCATTAGTAAAGTGAATTTAGTCATTTGGTGCACCAACTTCAAAGTCTTTTTATACAGCGGGAACAAAAATTTACTTAAATTTTTTGTGAGCCGAAAATTTCGTCTTTTTATCCTCTGCTTGAATTGCTTGTTTTTGCACAAGCACTCTAAGTTTAACTGCAAAAATTATTTTCATTAACTATTTTTTTTTCACTTTTTAATCAAGATGTTTTGAGTTTTTATGTATTTTTGTCTTGCCACGAAGTGAGAACTGAACTGATTGAATGATATAATACTTTTAATAAAATACTAGGAAGTAAGTTTAAACGAAATTTAGCAAAAAGTGTATATAATTTAATAAGCCGTGCAAGGACGTCATGTGGTGTCCCCATCAGCTATGTTTAAAATTAGCGCTGATGACGGAAAAATGAATTTTTCTGTTATGCTCGGAATGTCTAATAACTTTCGGATTTCTAGTAATACTTCAGTTATATGATCAGAATTTTGAATCATAGCACAAATGTAATTTTAGCGAGAAATGTTAGTGTAAGTTCTTGCTGCAAACAAAAATAATTCTTCCAATGTTCAAAGAATTTTAGATACACGTCGATATTTCATTTATGTCTACTTTCTGCGATAAAACAGAAATAAATCAAAAGGAAAAGAAATGCTTATTAAAAAACTGTCTTTTCTTTCCTCGGTATTTCTTATTAATGAATGTTTCTCTCATATCTTCTTTTCTTTCCTATTTATTTTTTTAACTATCATCTTCTCAAATAATCATTATGAAATGATTAAAAAAACGGTCACTTATATCCGACTACTTTGTAACTATAACTAGCTGGAGCTCGGAATGTATATTTTAATCGAGATCTGTGACAAAGAACTGTCGAATAAAAACTGTTGGATTACAAAACATATTTTCTCATATATCTTCAATTATTGAGTTTCTTTGTCTACGACAAATATAAAATTTATTTTCGACTTTCTCTAATCTTCAACTAATACATTTTTGTCTATTTTTTTAATGTTTCATTGTATGTAGGTATATGATTGGAACATTCACAACACTCCTAGAAAAACCAATAGTAAAATTTCTTATCAGTATCCGATTGAATCATGTCATCCTACTCCCTAGGACAAGCGAGCAGAAAAAGGAAATCTATAGATGGCAAAGTCACTGTTGTCACCAGAATAGCTGCCGGACAATTCGAGATTTTGGGGACAAGATTCGTCCGGCTCCGAACATTGTCAGGTACACGGCGTCCCTTTCAATAGGCATCATCCGGCTGAAATTGTTTTTTGTCCATCCGCCTAATATGACAAGTCAGCAGAAATGTGGCATCAATATATCAAGAAAAGAAATAGTAGATGATTGTCACCCTAACCGAGTTCTCTCTGGAATTTCTTTGGGAATGTCCATATGAAAGAGAGAGTAGAGAGCATTTTTGAGGTCATGAGTATGAAATACTTCTACTTTCGAATTCTAAAAATGTCATATGTTATATGCTAATATGTAACTCTTTTCTAAAAACAAACGTCTGAAAGAATAATTTAAGCAATTACACAGTATGTATTAAATAAAACTAAACCTAAAAGAAACAGAAAGGCGCGCACTTGTTTGATCTGTTTTGATATTATCAAGGATATCCAGTACATATGTTTTTTATTCCTGTGTTTTGATAATGCTTAGGTAGTAGTACTTAATATCTGACGCACGTATGTAAGTGATAAACGTTCCTGTGATTCCGTTCAAAAGCGGGTCTTTTCATTTACATTTGTCGACGTAAGGGAAGATGTAAAATCCTTCTGTTTTCGTTTTCTTGCCCTTAACCTGTGTATGTGAGAGTTTCTGTACTTTTTTTTTCTATTTCCTTTTCCTAAACGTTGGGTTGTTTGGAGAATTTAAATCAACTCTCATATTTTACTTAGTTATTTACAATAGTTTTCCATGAGAAATCTTCTTTCCGTTTTGTGACAGATTATTCAAATTTTATGTATGAGTAGCGGAAGTACCCGATACCAGTTGAGTTAGACTGAGGGTAATGTGTCTAACAACAGAGAGAACGATACCGCTGTGATCCTTCTCTAATGATTCATCTTTGGTGTAGCAAAATAGGGTGAGGGTTTTTCTTCTGTTATGAGTTATTTTTATTAAAATTCGGGCATCATTAATATACTCTAGCGTATTTTACTTACATTCAATTAAATGTGGCACAACATTTATCATAACTGATAAGAAATCAATAAAACAATTCGAAAAAAATAATCGATGTTCATACTCCGAAACTCCTACTAAAATTTTTAAGCTTATGGTTTACTACTTGTTACGCGGCGTGCGTTGTAATGCTACTTAAAGGAAAGAAAGTGTTTGTGTTTTCATTCTGTTTATTGAAATTCTTTTAGATACACAACATATTTATTTTCCATCTCGTGCGGACAATTTCACTTTTCTACCCACATAGCAACATTTCTGGTGCTTCCTTCTTAAATTTGAAGGCTCTGCAATATAATTTATACACCTTTCCAACGACCACTCTTGGATGAAGACTATGATCATAATTAGCATCGTAATCTGATGCACTAAGATTTAAATCAACGTGCAGTGTTCGACTAGATTGTGCAATGAGTACTCGAATATTTTTCAATTCTGCTTCCCGTTGCTCGTTTGTTTCATAAAAGCGAGCTTGAACAGTACGTACTCGAACATTTTGCAGTCTTGCTTCCCGTTGTCTATTTGTTTCCGAAGCTCGTGATGCCTTTTTTTTTCTATCGTGCTGAAGGGGCTCGTACACCTTAAAACCCTTAAGATCTTCGAATATGTTACTGTTGCAAAAACTGTGATAACTTTATTTATTTTAAAAGCAATTACTTACACGTTTTTACAGCTGACTACATAAGCTTATAGCTGCTTTGGGAAAAAATAACCAGGAATTTTGTGTTGCTACAAATGTTTTTATAATTTAATCTGCCTTATGACAAAATGTTTTATGCGTTCAAGTCATGTTCCCACCTTGCGCGCACAGTTTAAAACTTTCTGTTGCATAATTTAATTTCATATTTAATATATAGCTTTTATAAGATTTGAAAACTACTATGAACCAAATATCCTAAGAATTCCATGTTCAGTTCTTATTTTATTTGGAGTTTAGTTTGTAAAACGTACTTTATTAAAAAAACCTGTAATGCTTTCATGTATATTTTTTTTAAATTAAAATATTTATCAGATTTTAGTTCAGTTAGAAGATAGTGCCCATATAAAGAATTCCATCAAATTTCGAGTATGTACCATAAGCCATTTTTAAAATACCATACGCGTAAGTTGGAACCATGACGTGAACGTATAAAACATTTTGTCATAAAGTAGATTAAATTATAAAAATATGTGTGGCAACACAAACTTCCTGGCTACTAGTTCTCAAAGCAGCTATATTATGTAGTGAGCGGTAAAAAGGTGGAGGTAATTGCTTTTAAAATAAATGAGCTATCCTAATTCCTGAAACAGTAACATATTCGAAGATCTTAAAGGTTTTAAGGTATATGAGCCCCCTTAAGGTGCAAATCGTGCAACTGATTTTTGCTCTAGTGACATAATTGATTTCACAGCAAAAGTAACCCTTCGTATGGACTGTTACAAATTCGCTTTCAAAAGCAAGGAAAATACGCGTGATGCAATAATACGCATGTTGATGCTTGCGTGTTATTGCGGGAAAAATAAAATGTTTTATGCTTTGCTCAACAATAACACATTTTGAAATATATTAATTTGGGCAGTGCAACAGATTTCTCTTAAAAAGACGAGGTTTTATTAAATTCTTGACAAATTAATATAATCGCGTTTTCCCGAGTGGCAACACAATTTTTTTTATATCGCAGAGTATTCTCATAAAATATGGGACACGTATATCTTGCGCATTTCCAGAGTTGCAATTTAAAGCTTTCAGATTGTGAGTTTTAATAAGAAGTTCGTTCATTCGCGTGGAATATGTGTATGCTGATTTTTTTTAAACAGTTGAACGTGGATATTTCCCAGGACCCAGCAAAGAATTGTAGAAAGTTTGGTGACGATAGCTATAGTACTGCCTAAGAGTATCGTGAACAAACAAACAAACACAAAAACAGACATTTTTCTTTATATATGTATATATAAAAATATATATAAATAGAAAGAGAGAGGGAGAAGATAGCAGGTATCCGATAAACAGGGACTGGATTTATCGGACTCCCCATAAGAAATTAAGTTAGTTTATTGCCGAAAGATGTAAAAACACTGCTTCAAACCTTCAGAGTAAAATATAATTGTTTACGAAAATGCAAGGAAAACAACAACTATAATACCCATGTAGAGATATTAGGTATTATTTTGAAGCAGGAGATGGGAAAAATGAGCTACGTCTTCGCCGGGACTCGAACCGCAGACCTCTCCAATACGCGTCGAGCGTGCTGACCGCTACACCACGAAGGCATGCGAAAAAGCCGGGAGAAATACCTTATAAACAATTAAAGAAAGAAAAAAGAAGAAAGCGGGAGTAATGCTAGCGATAAGTATAAGCAGTGATTAGGAGTTAACTATTCATTGTGTTGTTGTGACTTACCTCACTTATCTGATTCTAACATCGGAACAATTCCTCAAACACTATAATGGCAAAGAGTATAGAACTGCGTCTGTAGTTGGCATGGTCTTTGTGCACAATTTAGGTTACAGTTCGAAATTGAAGTTCAGTAAAGCAGCTTGGGTACGTGAACTGTTTTCCTTCAATAAATATATTTGAAATATTTTGAACATTCACAGAAATTTAAAATTAATAGCAGGAAAGATATATGACTTATAAACAACAAACATCAAACATCGAAAAACTTAATATTTATAGATATAAAAGGAATACAGACATTGTATGTGTATATTAATCTATTTTACATTAAACATACGCGTATACTAGTCTATTTTATTTTAAATGTATGCATATATTAATCTATTTTATTTTATGCCATCGATAGAGCCAAAAATCCAAACTGAAGTTCAATAAAGTGTAATGGAAAGGTTAAACGCCTACATGATTTTGCATTGTCCAAATTTGCACTCCCTCCTCTCATGTTGGTAGCTGATAAATGCAAAGATGCAACATCTGTAGCAAAGAAATAGTAGGAAACGTTAGGAAAAAAAGAAGAAAAAACTGATGCGTACGCCACATGATTTCCTTGCGCAGAATATAAAATTCTATGCAATATTCCTGATTTCTTTTACTATTATTACTTTTACTTTTACTATTATTGCCTCTAATTTCATTAGACATGTATTTCTCCTTCAATTAATTCAGTTCTCACTTCGTGGCAAGGCAAAAATACAACAAAATTCAAAATATCTTAATTAAAAATTGAAAGACATACAAAAACAACAAACTCAAAATACAGCTAAAGCAATTAAAATAGCAATTTTCACAATTAAAAGCAAAAACAATGCAAAAACAAGGAATTCGGCCAGCAAGTAAGAAGCCAAATTTTTTAGTGCACAAAACTAAAAGTTTCATTTTGTTCCTACTCGGCAAAAAGGCAGTAAAATTGCAGAAAGACTTAATTTACTATTCTGATAAGTTTCAAAAGTAAACAAATATGTCTGCTATGGTTAAAAAAATATGCTTAGCTGAGCTTAAACACCTTTCAAATTGTTGATAGTCCACAACTATTGCATGCAGATTAACTAAAGGCATAAAACCCTTAACCGGAAGATAATACCAATATAACTCAGTCATTTTTAAATCAAAAAATGAACAATTTACCAAACAGAATGAGAGAACAGGAGCAGAGTAACAGAATGGGTAAATATATATACTTTTGGTGCGACCGATTGTAACCAGAAAGGGAGGTGCACAACTACATGTAATAGCAGTCCTATAAACAGGATGCCAAAGTTTTCAGGCTATTCGTTTCTGAGTTATGCGAGATACATACATACGTACGTACAGACGCCGGGAATAAATTTTAAATTAGTTTTATTTTTCGTTTGGGAAAAAAGAGTCCTTTATTCTGTCCTCATTTACAGGTCCTTACTGCCACGCAAAAACTCCGTCAATTGCGTTCGATAGTGGTCAAAATGTTTATTTTCGTTGAAATATGAAACCCAGAATTTTCCGTGATTACATTATTTCCTTTACTTCGTGCAAGGAAGTAAAATAACTCAAACTCTCTAACAATATCTGCATATTAAATTCTTTTAAACACCCAGGCTAAGTAATTATTTATTAATGCCACTCTAATACCCAACATTTTCCTGCTAGAATTTAATTGAAGCGCTAAACTAAAATTATGATTTATTTGCTTGGAATGTAGATAATTAGTTGACGGTAACTAACGTAACTGTCATTTCAAATGAATAATTAATAAGAGAATAAATATATTATAAAGCCTAATTTTTCAGCCACAAAATTAAATAAGTTAACTGAGCAGTGAGCAATATGTAGTCTATTCATGAATATAATAGCAAATCGATAAAAAATATAAATGGCTAAATTGCAGATTTATTGACTAAATTGCTACTGAGTGCTTTAATCAAATAAAAATGTTTATCAAAATGAGCTTTCGTGGGAAGTAAGATTTTTTTTTTAATATTTGGAATTGAAGTTATGAAAACCTGTTCCGTCTTCCTTTCCTTTTGAAAGATATACTGCGCTTTTTAAGAAAAATTTTAAGAATTTTCTCCATTTCAAAACTTAGACTATATTATGTCTTACAAAAAAGTGTCAAATTCTTTATTACTAGGTTGAACAAATTTGAGTGTAATTAGTCATGTTTCATATTCATTCTCGTAACTAGCGGTATCATATGGTATGTTTTATAATATCTCAATTAAATCATTTAGACCTGAATCAGTCTGTACTACCGCGAATTATGTCATCTACTGAAGATGCGATTTTTTCTGTAGTTTACTACAAGAATTTAGAATTAGAAGAATAATATTTTAATACAACGTATTGCACTATCAAGAATAATATAAGCAATACAAATATGTCGGTTCCTAGACCTGATATATATAATTTTCGCTCTACATTAAACTTTATGTTAAAGATTATGGACCCATCAGCGGCCGGAGCGATAAAGTCGCTTAACACTTACGGTTTGGTCAGGGGCTCGAACCTAGGCAAACGGGCAAGTAGCGTGAGCGTTTTCCACGTTTTTCACATGTGAAACTTGTATACGAGCAAGTTTCCCTCGAAAGGTTCTCTACGAAAGCATCATTCCTCTTAAGCAAATAGCCTCCGTGTGCTTTGCGTAGTCGAGTAAACCAAACCTTTAAAATATTTTGATAAGAAAAGAGGCTTAGCAAATTTATAATTAATTCAAAATACAAAAGAAAATTCTACCAAAATAGACACTGCCAATAATGTCTAAACGCAAAAGAGTCCCAGAAATACAAGGAACTAAATCTCCAGCACAGAAATAGAATTAATAGAAACATAGAATTAATGCTAAGCATCTTAAAATCTTAAAATACAAAATAAGTAATTTAATAAAAGTAAATACGGTGGTTTAATCAATCAGAAAACTGGATACGTTCATAATCGTCATTATTATGTGAAATTTCAGCTTCCAACACATTGTTACCCATTTTGTACAAATGTAAATAAATTAATCAAATTATACGTAAAATTGTAGTATCATTTGTGCACTATAACATAAAATGCCTCAAGTGTCGAAGGTCTGCTGGAAAAATTAGGTAACAGGGGAGAGTGCTAGTAAATGGCTTTGGGGTAAATAACAATCTCTCTAAATTGGTGAGAAATCGGCAAGTTAGCGATTATGCCAATTTATTTTTGTCCCCAAATTTTGCGAGAAATCTCCAAAATTGGTTGCCATTTGGGGACATTTTTTCCGTTTCCTGGATAAGTATAATTGATCCCTATACGCAACTGCAACCATATCCGGCCCTTATATGAAACTTTAACCGTATATCACTTCCGGAATTTCCAGAAATGGAAGTTACCAGGGATTTATTGGGCGCCGGGTGGGTAGTATTTAAGACTGGAAAGCATCAGTTCTCAGTTTCTCGGTTCAGAGTACACTTCGGAGTATTAAAGACCTGCGTGCGAGCTTCGCTCTCTATAAGCGCTTTGCATTGCGTTGTGTTTAACATTCTTGGTAGTTTGAAGTGTAACTACTGATTGTGCTGTGGTATACCGAGAAGAGCTGTTCGAGTAATTTTCTGAAAAGTCCAGAAATGTAAAGTTTTTCTTTTGGGAAAATAAATTTTATCAGTTTATCATGGCTTCTGTGTGCATTCAATCCATTACGAAGCTGAACGCACGCAACAATATATTTCAAAACAGTTTTCAAACGCGCATGCTAAACTTTAGTTTGGAATTATGGAAAATATCTAAAACGAATCACGTCTATACAGCTCCCATATTTTTAATCTTAATTATACGTGACATAATTTTAATAGTAATTGCTAGTTGCTTAGTTCCCAAACTTTCCTGTAAAGCAAATTATAAAAGGGGTTCATCAATCATCTCGGTTCACGAGCAAAAAAACCATTTCTTTACCTCGCGCGTTTCTTAAAATTCCAATATTGGATACCTGAGATCAATCCATATTAAGTAAGAATAATTTGCTTTGAAGTTAGGTACTGAAAAATAATATTATATTTTAGTATCCGGATATATTATTCGTAATACCGTTCCATGATTAATGCACAACGGTCGACTTTTTTAATACCACATGAATGATTTTACGCGAATATAAATCATACTTATTGTAATACCTTTTCCCGTTTTGAGTATATTTTATAGTAAGATTGATAAGACATTCTTTTGTTCTGGGGTAGATGAAAAATGAAGGCAGATGCTAATTTAAGATTGCGAAAACTCATGTACAAGACATTGATTCTTTTCTTCTGTTGAATGTTTAACATAGAGTACTTAGGTATCCGAAAAGTGACGAGTTTTGTTTGTATTTTAGAGTAAAATATACAAATACCAATGTGTTTATCTAGTTCTTATAATGATACAGATATATGTAATTAGCAATGATTTTTTGAAAGAGGTACAGAAAGTTCATTTCCATTAAAATACATAATATGTTTGAAACATCAATATACAGAATCACTTCTATGACACTGCAGGCAGTCTTCTTGAAAATACGATGTATTGTGAGATCGTGGTATGGAAGACTAACAACAAATGCAGGCATAAGCTCTAGAAATTATAAAAGTTTGTTTTGATTTTAATAGTTTGTTTTATTTTTAAAAACTATTTTTAATAGCTCTCAATGTTGCTTAGATAAACTTACACCCTTTGCAATGCCAGATGCTGTTCACTCCCTTGTTCGAAATAAAGGAAGTACAGTAATCGTAAAGAACTCCGGGTGTCATGTTTCAAAGAAAATATCCATTTTGACCTCTATCGAATGCTATTTAACGATGTTTCTGCATGACATCTGTACGTAAGCATAAAATAAAGGATTCATTTTCCCCAAACGAATTATAAAACAGATTTCAAATGGATTCAGAGAAGATTTTTTCATGGCGTCTCTACTTACGTACCATGTACGTACGTACGTACAGACGCCACGAAAATACTTACCTAACTTCAGGATGTTGAAATTTTGCATATAGGACTGCCTAAATATGTATTTGCTCAACTCCGTTTTTGGTTTCAATCGGCTGCACGAAATGTAAATAAATAAATAAATATATATATATATACACCCATTATATTACTGGGCTCCGTGAGTTCAGTTTTTTTATTCTTATATATATGCCTTTAGTTAATCTGCATGCAATAGTTGTAGAATTAATAACAATTTAAAAGCTGCATAAGTGCGGCTAAGCGTAATTTCTTTATGTGTTCAGATTTCAAACATAGCAGAATAGTGAATTAATTCTTTCTGCACCTTCAGTGTCTTTTTACTGAGGGTAGCAAAAGGAAACGTTTAGTTTTGTGCACCGAAAAATCTGCCTTCTTACTTGCTGGCCGAATTGCTTGTTTTTGCCCAGGAACTGTAAATTTAACTATAAAAATTGTTTCTTGAATAATTTAATTGTTCTTTAAATTGTGTTAACTGCACTTAGTGATTTATGTTTTCCTATATCTTTCAAATTTTAATAAAAATATTTTGAGCTTTTATGTATTTTTGCCTTGCCGTGAAATGTGAACTGAATTAATTGAGTGGAAATATATCTCTAATAAAATTCGAGGAAAAAAGTATCATATAATACGATATATACACAATATATATCGTATTAGCAGCAAATGTTCTCGCCAGTCTTTCTCGAACAGAGGCAAATGTTTACGAGTAGCTCAAACGCATTAGGTAAGTGGCGCTGAATCGCCTGTGAGGAACTGTTTCTTTTTTGTTTGTTTAATTTCTTTTATACATCGTTTTAGATTTATTGTAGTATTTGAACAGTACATGTCGCAACGATTAGCTAATTCTTCAGATGATATAATTTTTGTGCATTCTGAGTTATAAAATGAATGAGATGTAACGTTGTTAAGTGAACCTAGCCCCAGAGTGTCGCTATGGTGAACAAATATAGATAATTTTAAAGATTGCATTTATTCTGTTGTGGTTTATACGCTTTTAATGAAGTAGATTTAATTTAATCCAATAAGTTTAAAAGGAATGCAAGGGAAAATGCGTATAATTTAATATTCCATACAAGGAAGTCCTGTGGGGTATGCATCAATTTTTTTTGGCAAATAGTTCGAAACCAGTATTTTCATCTCTAAAGAAATAGATTTGCTTTTAAAAATTGGCCGAATTGCGAGAAAAGAAAGTTCTTTCTCGCAAACTTTCTTTTCTCGCAGTTTACAACTTACTTTCAGATGTCTGAAATATAATTTCGCAATAATAACACTAAAAAACAAGAAAGCGTATTAGTAACACATATCCAAAACGCTTTTCCTAAAAATCACAACTAGCAGTCTGCTATTTGAGAATTTAAGAACACAAGACACATACTGTATAACTGACGGACGTGGTTCAATTTCAAAAGAATTTCGATATGTAGAATGCAAATACACACGAAATCTATTTTATCTTTGGATGCATAAATAAATAAGTGGTTATTGTTATTACCCTTGACGACATAACGCTTAACTTAATTTTTAAAATGTTTAAAATTCGAATCGTGTTATCGAAATAATTACAGGGTGGTCTCAAAAAAACTTTCCTCGATCTATTAACTTCTAGAAGCCTATTCCCTCAACCAGTTAAAAAGGAATATTAGATATTGTTATTTGAAATCATGCTTTCCAGATTGCGATGATTTAAATAAATAGAGTTATCGCGATTGCGATTATAGTGAAAACATTTCGAAATTTTAGAGCTGCAACATGTATTTTATTCATGCGCAAATTGATCAGCGCATTGAAAATTATAAATGGCTTTGGAACGATGCACATATGAGGAAAATTATCGGCGTAAAGTATTCGTAAAGAAAAAACGCATTGTAAGGGATTAAGCATTGTAAGGGCATTTAATGAACTTTTTCCATGAATAGTTTATTTCTTAATTTTTGAAAAAATATTAGAAATCTAAACCATGTTTTCATAAATATAAGAGGACTGTTTTCCTTTGAAACTGCCATCCACAAATCATGCACGTTTTATTTTAGCATCCTAAACAGAAAATCTATTTAAATATTATTAACAATGTCGCATTCTCCTGGTTCGTGGATTTTGAATAATTAATGATAAACTTGTTGAAAAATCAAAAGACAGTTTATCCGCCAATAAGTACTATTACACAGGACAGTTCCAAAGACACGTTTACACTCATCGAGAAACAACGACAAACCCGCTGGAACAAGCAGAAACACAGCTTCAAGGGCAAAGTACTGCTCTCAACTCGGTCGATCGCTCTCAAGCTAATCTCTGAATACAAGACACTACTTTCGCCCGGTAAAGGCAAGGTACATATATAGCTTAGAATGTTTTGTATGATGTTCTTGCTCCGTCTATAACATAAAGCGAAATTTGTCGCTAACTATCGCCAAATGGGCGATTTCCGCCAAATCTGGCTACCCTGTTTTACATACCATTTTCTGGCAACCCTAAGCCTGCCGTTCAGCTATCTCACCTCATTTAGCAACGCTATAAATAATCCCTCGTTTTCAGATTAAAAAAGGAAGCATATGCCTAAGCTTATTGCATGCTATGATAGTTAAGCCATCATGCCTATAGTACACCTCCAGGGTACCAAACTTGTTATATATGAAGTCATTTTATAGCAAAGCCATTTTGTTTCTTTCGTCTTCAAATCCTCAGAATTACCTGATATGTGAGGCCATTTCTTTTCCTGGACGGTAAGGCGATTTCATATTACCGTACCAATCTGGATGCAGAATGACCTAAATTTGACAATTTTATATTGACTATGCAGTATTTATAGAAATATTGTTCAATGATGACAACAGTAAAGGTAAACATTTATTTGAACGCTCTAATTCTAATAGCTCTTCTTTCATATTAACATTCATAATATGTAAATTACGATTAAAACACCAATGGCATAACAGTGTACAGTTTTATTTCAAGCACCTTTTAAAGTAATAAATGAACTTTAGAACCTTCTTGCGAGAGACGACTCTCGAGATGAGCTTATGGCGGTAAGGTTTCTACTTTTGTGTGCCCTATAGAGGTGAATTAAAAGTGATATCTTCAAAAATTCAGATTCTCAGCAGGTCTCAGACAATTAGTACAACTGAAGTTATCAGGAAACTATGATTTCTTCTTTCGATCAGTAATCACCCAACTTTAATTCTTTCTGAGATTCATCAGTTGCGTTGAGTCCTGGAAAAATGCCAAAATGAAAAATGTTTTATCTGCAAATACGTATATATTTCATAAAATCATCAGCAATTCAATTCTGTCGCGTTTGCTCTCTCTCCAGTTTTTGAACAATCTGTTACATGCATGTCAAAATGTAAAAAAGTGCAAATTAATGCAGTTTTTTAATTTAATACTTTGATTTTCATAAATTCGAAAAGCATTCTCCAACGTAATATAGGATATCTATAGACACAATATATATATATATATATATCGTTACGTTTTTCTCTTCTTTTTCTTACGTACCTACATTAAAGGGGTTCGCGGATTTGGAGTGAATAACGACTACACTCGACGAAGTATCGAAACACAGTATTGGCCAGTATTTTTCAAGACAGCTCTAAAAACACTTTTATAGTCGTGGAAGAACTACTATAAACACACTGAAACAATCAGCCACACAGCATTCAGGCTATCAGGCTATAACGGTGGAGACAGCTTCACGGCAATGCACCGGAGTACAGCTTCCGACTCTACTAGGGCATTCCCGGAACTTTACGTACTCTCGAGACTCTCCACACTACACCTCGCGATGCACTTGACGGTACACTAGAATACAGCTCCCGACTGGGTTCGGCCGATCTTGGAGCTCAACACTCTCTAAGATAAAACTCGACGATGCAATAAGAGATTCTCTGCCGAGAGTGCTGGGTTGTTCGTCGTACTCGACGAACAACTCAGCACTAGACTACGAGACACTCGCTCTCTGAACTATATCAACTCGATGAACTCCGCACTGATTCAATCTCCGCGTACCAGCAGGGTTTACATAGCTTTTGGCTTGCGTTCGAGAACATTCTGGGCTAAACTTGTAAGAATTCCTCCCAGAAGGTTCTCCATGCGTCTTTAGCATATCGCCAATTTTGTCTCCAAATATCGCCAAATGGCGATTTCTCGCCAAATGTGGCAACTCTGCCTTCTCTTGTCATTTTCTGTCAACCCTAAACCTGCTTTGCGGGCAGGCTGTCTTACCGCGCCTGGATATTTCGTAACAATATTTATATATATATATATAGAGAGAGAGAATGATAGGTATATATGAATAGGTAGATAGAAGATATAGATATAGATATAAAAAAGTTAAAATAGATTATAATTAAATGTTTCTTTTATGTTTGTGGATTATCTCACTTGTCCAACTTAATCAGAACAAATCCACGAATTGGACTATAGCAAGAAAAGCAAGAAGGCTTCAATCATTGGCGTGTGTCTGGAGTATCATACAGATGACAGTATCACTTTGCCTATTTCGGCCCTAAGTTTTATGAGGATCATCCCAACGGCACCACGAGTCTCCATCCCCTCTTTTCCTACGCCCTAACCACTCGAGGGAACTTCTGGTTTTCCGTTTATTTTGAGAGTTCCAATGCCGCATACAGACTGTACACTTACAAACATTCATCCGTTCTCCGGAATTCATACCCGAACCCAATGCATGCTACAGCAGCCAAGAGTACTATGCGCTATACACATCACGCTGAGTATTTCATTTATATTTGTAATGTGATTAACAAACAAAATAACAATAAAATTAGGAACAATATAACATAGCAAAATGACGACATTCAAGCCTTGAAGATGCTTTTTCTTCGAATGCACAGATTGGAAACTGGAAAACTGGCAAGCACCAAGACGCAAGCTAAGAGGCAACTTGCAGACCATTCGACCGAAAAAGTAAAGAATAATCTACAGTAACTAATAAAATAACGATAGCAGTACAGAGAGCAACTGATGCATGACGTAACTTAGTCTGAATTTCACGGCATTAAAGAGATACCGGAAGTCAAAGGAGGTTTACATATCAAAAGATCAAGTGCTCCATCAAAAGAGCTCTTTTACAGCTACATACGTAAAGTGATTAAATGTGAATCAGACTTTATTAACTGAATGTCAGATATGATATTTCTGTAGATTGTACTGTTCTAGTCATTAGCTTGGTTTGCATAGAGCAAGGGAACAAAACTAGAGGAACTGTTCCGTGTTTCGATTATAGTTCTGATGACGAGTGAGAGGATTGTGCATTCGCGTTGGTAGTAAGATTAGGTTCGCGTTGGTAGTGAAAATAGGTAGTTGGTAGTGAAAATTAATAAGTCATTAATTATTTCAAATGAACTTCATCCTCGTCGTCCTCACATCAGTACGACTAATGAAAATATTGCACGCGTTTATATGCATTAGTTACACTGACGGTTCATAATGCATGTAATTTCAGAAACCTTGATACAAGCTACGAACTGCCCAACCAGTAATTTCAGGCAGCTGGACTTTAAAAACACCTCAGCTCCTTGAGTTCCAAAGCTATTGAGTGATGATCAAAAGACTGAAAAGCTGAACAAGATCCCATTTTTCAAATTCTTCAAACTCGTTTTGAGAAAACTACGTCTTTGCCTCGTTTTGATCACCATGAGATTTTCACATATTTAGACCTTTCTAAGAGACACTTGGGCAAGCGATTTGAGACTGACGATGAAGTAGGAACTTGCTTGAGTAATTGGTTAGATATCGGTCCGGTTTCATTCTACAAAAACGAAATGAAAAAACTGCAGAAACAGCGAGGAAAGTATATAAGGAGGCTATATAGAAAAATAGTTTGGAGATATGTTTATCTTTCTTATAACATATAAAGTTAATTTGAAAACAGAAGGCTCGTTTATGCTGGATCGACTCTTATGTTTCTCGATTCTTAAGAAACTATTAACTCTCACCTTAAGAATATTACAAATAATTAACTGTTAAATTTTTATTTAAGCTTCAAGAGTTCGGATTCAAATGAGGATTGATAAAGAACTAAGATAAAGTTTTGCGGCATAATTTGGTATGAAGAAAATAATACATAAAGATTAGTTTTAAATAAACGATTGTTTTTTTTTCGATTGTGTCAAGCTTATTTGTTTTTATAAACTACTATTATTATTCCAAAGGCTCTTTGTCCCTGAAGGACTATTGTTTTCCTTTTGCGATTTTGCGTTGGAAACATTAAAAGACTGAATCACTTTTCTAACTGTTGTCAACAAATATTGCTGCCCTGTATTTTAATTAAAGGAATTAAATAATGAAGAATGTGCAGAAATGTACATATGTTTTTCTCATTGTGATAAAACGACGGTATCTAGAGCCATCGAATTTTGAATGACGTAATCCTGCTGCGAATATGGGCATCTGGAAGCCCAAATCTGAAATTTGGAATTTATTTTATTATCGATTTCATATTTTGAAAGACTTTAACGAACTTTTGATTAACAAACTCAAGAATTTCAAAGCGAGCAATGACAACGTTGTACATTTTATTTTATTATCGATTTCATATTTTGAAAGACTTTAACGAACTTTTGATTAACAAACTCAAGAATTTCAAAGCGAGCAATGACAACGTTGTACAGAAAAAATGTTTTTATCTCCAGCGAGTGAGACAGTGTATAAGAATTCTAAAAATATGTTCAGCTTAAAATTATTTTGCGATATTGTTCTTTAACTGTATTTTATCGTTTAGGTGCGAAAAACATGACATTTAATAAATAACGGTAAAACACAAAATATTAAAAAAACGCCATTTTGGCCGTAATTTAAAATCTGTAACATTTCAGATTTTCTTTTTCTTTTTTTTATTTATTTGGTTATAAATTGGTCATTTTTAAACAAAATGCAGATATCTTTTTCCTCTGCCTTGAAGTTTAAATATATTATTATTTATGGGCTGCAATACACGCAGAACTTAAAAAACGAAGTTTTAAGATAAACATGTTTAGAAGTTTCGATGGTTTTAAAATGTAAGAATCACATGGCTTAGCTGATGAATCAATGAATAACGATTAATAAAACACCTCATAGGAGTTCGGTTATTAGCAGTAATTATGAAATGTTATAAAAGTAGTATTAAGTAACAATAAATTGTGTCCAATTCTGCTATTGTTGCCATTTTGTTTACATTACATTGAGTTACCCCGGAAGCTTACGGTTTATATTAATGAATAAAATTTTGAGACAACAAACTAAGCTTTAATAACAATGTTACCACATTTCTGGGATTTACTGCAAAAATATAAAATGGCATTTTTAATGCTCCTAATCTATAGAACCATTTTGTTTTTTTTTAATTTAAGCAGTTTTCCAAGAACAACCTGCATTAAGATATGTTTCCAAAATAGAACTTATTTTCTTTGATTTAAACTTTAAAATTTTTCACTTCTTTAAAACATTAAATAACATCGTCTTATTAACTTTAGAGAAAATCAAACTTTATAGATTAAACGTTATAGATAATCAAATTGTTGTGTAGCAAATTGACTTAATTATTTAAGTTATGACTTATTAAGTATTATTTTTATTATTGTTCTAAATTTATGCTACACAACGCGTATTTTATTTAATATATGTGCTATTTGTTTGATTTTAATTGGGTTTTTTTTTGTAGTTAAGATTGATACGCACTTTTCACTCATTACTCGTAAACGCGCTGAAGCACACAATGGAATCGGGTGTTTTCTACGTAATAATCTTGATTTGATATTACTTAACTTAAGTTTACCCATTCTTAATTTAGACCATTAGAAGCGGAAAAATTAGCTCTTTAATTAAAGATCACTTTCAAGAATCTAGCCTTAACAGATTTTCAGATACGGTAAATTATTTAACTGAATTTTCCATTTTTTATTGTCGAAAGTGAAGGCGGAGGAACTAAAAAAAATGCAGTTTTCTAGCACCCTTGCTTACGTGTTAAGGGATTTCCGGAGGGTTGAGGTTTAGATTTGCCGCCTCGGCCGTGCACGAGTTCCAAATTTTTGGCGTTAATTGGGGAGGTTTAAATTTGTGTTTAGTTCATTTCCTCGGAAAAAGGAGAAATTTTACAGGGTTGTAAGGCGGGCTTAGTGGAGTTTTTGCCTTTTTAGATGGTTTTGGCGTATTATGGGATTACTTTCTTAACAAAAATGCGTTGCAGGTGTTGTTCGTCCTCTTTTTGGGCCTCTCCTGTTTGTGCTCTTCTGCTTCGCATTTTGTGTGTGCCTTTGGGCACGGTTTTCCAATGAATCTCTAAGGAAAAATTTTGTATTGAAGCGGGTCTTATGGCTCCATTTTAGTCGTCCTGTAAGAGTGCCTCCAAGGTTTTCCTTCCAACATCGTGACGTTCCAATTAACCCACGGCTTCATCATTTCTTCCTACAAGGGACTGGCAGACAGCAAATTTGCCAGATAAGTCTCAGTTGTTTCCTATTACTTGATTAGTTCACAACTTAAGAAACAAAAATGGGTTTTGACATTTACCAGTTTTATAGTCAACTAAAATAACAAAGAGGGGTTTTCACAACTTAAAAAAAATGTAATTATGGCTTAATTTTTAGAATGTTTGCATTTTTAGGATTCTGAGGTATTGAGGAAGTTAAATTTTAGGTTCTTTGATGAGCATACTGTCCTTGCTAAGGTTAAATAAATTTTTAACTGCAATAAAGTTGCTCTCGTTTTAATACTCTAAATTTTCCTAAAAGGGTGGTTTTGTTGCAACTCAGTTAAATGAACCTGAATGGTTGAAGCTTTTATTCTCTCTGCAATAATAAGGTGTAAAATTTAAGATTGTTCTGAATAGTAGTATTCTTTTATTTTCTGGGCAATAATAAGATGTAAATTTAGATTTGTTCTAAATAGTAATATTTTTTTATTTAAGGTGCAATATTAAGGTGAAAGAACCTTCATAGGTGTAAAGAAATAGTTTGTTATGAATTTAAAAATTGTACTAAAATGAAACAGTTATGCTTACACTTAGTTAGCACTTACAAACATTTGATGATTTACTTTGAAATCACTGAATTGTTACAAACAAATATAAATGTTTAGAATTTTCTCAGATTTATATTTCACTCCCCGGGGGGGTTAAACAAATTTTATTATCTAATTGTTACTGTCATATTTGATTTATTTGAAAAATAAACACTAAGGTTTTTCTTAACATTTAATATCGATAACTGTGTTTTTGTTATGTTTAAGTTACACCTTTTGAAAACTCATGATTTATAGTAAGTTCACGAGCATCAAGGTTCATGGGTTGTTTTAGATTAAAAATCACAACGCAATGCTAATTTTGGATAGTTAAGTTTTGAGGCAAAAATTGTTAACTTCGTTTCGTAGTATTCCTCATAAAAGGCACTACGATAGAACAAAATTTCTTTATAGATATTTCGTGAAGTTTGTCTAAGATTTTTCGGATTTTTCTGGTTGAATAGTCTAAAAACGTTTTCTGCTTTCGAAGTCTATCTCAGTTTGTAGGGTTTTTTTTATTAATCGATTATTTTATGTTTTGGATATTTACTGTCCCTTCCGTCTTCCTGCCAGAATACAAATACGTTCGTGTGCATTTGAAGAAAGGTTTTTAAGATTGTGAAACTGAGCGTGTTCTGCCTCATAAGGCCACGTTACTAGGAATGCTAGATAAGATATGAATTGCAAGTTTCGGCAGTGCATTATAATTACTGATAGTTGATATCCAACTTTGCGTTAAACTGATCTGCGTAGACCTTGGCTACTTGCTTAATTGAATTTAAATATTACATTTGACTTACCGTTATTTTAAGGTATCTTTCCACAAGTGATTGGCTGAGTTGTAAGCAAAAGGTGTGCATTCTGTTTATCACTTGGTGATAACTCACTTAACATCTACCAAGAGTTTGGATATTTCGGATGACTGAAAAAAAGTCCGCTACAAATGTAAAACATTTTTCTGTGAAAGGTGTCTTACAGAAGAAATAATTCAGTGATTGCTTTTTTTAATTTCTGTCCAGAAATGTCGCTTAATTGTCCAACTTTATTGTTAGTATGTAGAAAAAGAGTTTGGCATTTCTGATCAGTGAGATCCTGTACATCAGTAAAGCCTTCTGGTCCGAATTTGAGCGGAATCATTATTGTCGTCAATTCACGCCAAGAACTACCACAGATACTACTTTTACTGTTTAATGGTACTGAACTAAAATATCTGCCAAATCTGCTATAGCAAGACGATTATGCAACCATAGGAAGAATCGTCACTCAAAATTCCTAATTTTCATGTTGCGCAAGTACTGAAGAACATTCAGAGTTATAATACGTGTACCAGAATGTAAAGCACGAGTAAAATGTGCAAAAATTTAAGTTAAAGACTTTATTTAAAATTATTGGGAAACTTCAAATGAACTCGTAAAAGAATAATTTATTTATAAACTTTGATGCGAACTCATTTCTTGGGAACTGATCCAAAATGATCCAACTGGTCTGCTGAAACGTAATCCACTGATTTCACAAAACTAATCCAATATTCTGCACTATCGGAAACAAATATAATGTCTAAACTGACGCCAGAACAATGCATTTATCCATAATGCAATTAAATGACAAACATTCAGCATCAGAAAGGACTTTAAAACTTAAGTAATCAGAGCACGCCCTCATTATTCTTAAAACTGCCTGAATTTTCGAATATACCGAGAAGATAACAAATTACTCCCGTCACACTAAAAGGAACTACGTGGTAACATGTAATAATTTTGACAGGTAATTGCATATTTTGAGTCTGTCTTTAAATATGTATGCCATAATCGAAAAGGAAGGATTTTGACAACGACAGCATTGTCTGTCAAACCCCACCCATAATGTCTGGAAAATTGATATTATTTTAATATGCCGGTACCATTCTGATATGTGAACTTTGTGTAATGCCTCAAGTGCCTGTATAAGAAATAATTAGCATAGTTTAGTTAATTCATTTAAATGTTTATTAATTTTCTATAATTTGTTATAATTCCTTTAAATTTTCATTATTTTGTTACGTTTATACCGTTTACCGTATTTCTTCTCATATTTTCCCTTTAGTGTTTTAGCGCATTGCTCTGAAATTTTAAAAGATATTCCCGTAGTTTCTCCTTCCTCAATGAGTTTAGAGAGCGTGTTTCCGTACATTTTGAAATGGATCCACTCCCGCCGCAGTGATTATTTTCGTCTTACTAACAAAGACAAATGCTTGTAAACTACCTGCCAATACTAAGCTGAATCTTTCAATCTAAATTTTAGACTTCACTCCAACCTAATGCATAAACCGACCCATCACAGCTTGTAGAGTCATTAGGACTTTTAGAAGCAGAAGACGTGAAAAACGAGTAGTTCCCTCGCCGGGACTCGAACCACAAATCTCTCGAATACCCGTCGAGAGTGCTAACCATTACATCACGAAGGTACGCTAAAAATGCGGGAAAATACCTTAGAAGCTAAGGGAACTCGAACTGATATTCAGTCTACAATTTCTTGGAATCACCTGCCTATTCAACGTTTTCGTGATCATATTAAGCAAATGTTATTTATGGATGACCTGTAACTTGATAACAGAAACCACAATAAGAACCGCCGAGACTGAAGTTGCAGACAAATGGAAATGATGATATCTTATTAGATATTGTAATGATAATATTATTATGTTTGCTTGTTGGAATGTAGGTTCCTTTTAAAGAAATAATATTGCGATAGTTAGTGATAGAAATATCATTTTAATGGATATTCATTATATCACTATAATGAAATAATATTGTGATATAATACTTAACATATTATGTAGTTGTCTATAGATTATCCATGATTGCTTTGCATTTATTATATTCTTAATATAACCTGCGTCGTTCGGAAATAAAAAATTATTCTCATAATTTACCCCTCTCGATCTTCCGACGATAAAATTGGTAAATAAAAGGGAGGAAATACAGTAATTGGTTTTATAATAGACCAAAATGAAGTAGTTTTAAAATAGGTGTATGTTTATACATGCTGCCTAAATATTTATTAATAAGCATTAGATAAAACGCAGCTTTGGCGTAATTTATCATAACATTTTTTTCCATTATCTTTCTGTTTAAAATAACACGGAACAATGCTTCAATGATTGAGGTCTGCTACTATTCGAGGTGGTATCTAAAAGTTTCAGGACTAGCTGCGTTTATCTCTTGTACCCGTACAAGTTTCGTCATCGGTAGCGATCCTCGGCATGGAGAACTAGTTGCCCGCGGCGTACTGGCGGAGTTATTGACATACTTCACGCGGTTTCTTTCTGGTCCTTTGTGAACAGCAGCCTGGGAACGAAATTAACAGCAACAGGGCTCATACTCGAATCTCACATGACAATTGCCTGCACTATTCCGTCTGACATACCGTTAATGGCATTCGTATTGGGAATTGTTCTCACATGATCCTCATGCAAAAGGTGTCCAATGGTTTTCTGGTGTTGTGATCGTTGAAGGTGGTTCTGGTTTGTGGTCGTGCGCTAATGTTCCTCGGATCTTCAAGCGCTCTTTCAATTCAAAACTAGAATCCTTGGAATTCTATGTTAATTCTATGTTAGGTTAGGTTAGGTTATTCAATTATGGCAAAGCACACGAGGGCTATCTGCCTATAGGGAGGGATGCCTTCGTGAGGACTTTCTATAGGAAACAGGCTCGTATACACGTTACACATGGGAAAAACCACGAAAACGTCCATGCAGCCATCCCGTTCGCGGGATTCGAACCTCGGACCGAACTAACAGTGTTCAGCGTCTTTACCGCTCGACCGCTGGTGGGCTTAATTCTATGTTAAGGCGGAGCCGCATTAAAAAAAATCTGATGTAGACACCACCTGACTTCTTTATGCGGCTATTTAATTGCACACGTTTCTGCTGCAATTCATTTGAACATTTCCTAGGGTTTCGTCAGTATTCAATCAATTTATTTCTCACTCCGCGACAAGAGAAAAATATTCCGAACATTTTTAAAAATTATAAAATAGAAGGA
The DNA here is from genome assembly GCA_000611955.2 of Stegodyphus mimosarum. Classification (NCBI taxonomy): domain Eukaryota; kingdom Metazoa; phylum Arthropoda; class Arachnida; order Araneae; family Eresidae; genus Stegodyphus; species Stegodyphus mimosarum. The sequence continues at coordinate 827,235 of KK122455.1, read as the reverse complement.
AACCAAACGCAAAATACCGTTAAAAAGAACTATTTTCTTTTACAATTAAAATTGGATGTTCAAGACGAAAACAAGCAATTAGGCCAAGGGGCAGAAAAACAGTATTTTCGATGCACATAATTTAAAGTTAGTATCTTAGACCCGCTGGGCAAAAAACAAGGAAGTTGGTGCACCAACTGACTTAATTCACTATGTTACTAAGACCTTCAAATCTAAACAAACAGATGCCACATTACACCTAGTGCCACTTACAGTTTTAAATTTTGGACGATTCTACATGTTTTACATGCATATTACCTGAAGTTATAAATCCTTAACCAGAATATAAGAACAGCATAATGCAAAAACTTCTGAAACAAAAAATCTGCAATTTTACCGACCTATATGAATTATAAGAACAGAGCTCACGAGCCGAGTTAGAAGATGCTTATCTATCTCTCTCTCTATTACTTTGTTACGTAATATATACATATATATATTGTTTCAAAAGAATATAGTAAAGTTAAATTAAATTTAAATAATTCTCTTGTGCCATTGCTGCAAGGAATGAAATTTGAATTTAACAAAATTTCTATTCGTAAAAAGCAAATTAAAGTAAAAAATTAATTAAAGAAATAGTTTAAAAGAAGTTATAAATAATTTATATTGCTGCGAACTAATCTACAATATCATTTAAATTCTGAGAGCATAAGTAATTAAGTGCAAGTATCAAAATCTATTAACAAATATGAAATTCTAATAAATTTTTTAAAATCCTAAAAATTATAAAAATGCATAAGTGAATAACTGTTGAGCTGGCAGAAGACAGACTTATCAAGGGAAAGTTGCCCTCAAACCTAACTCTTCAGGTATTCAATTCGTGTTTCGTCATTCATGTAGGCAAGTGCAAAATTCAAAACCAAAAGTAAAACCAGATGATGTGATTACCAAAAGTAATTCAAACGAGTGGAATACTTACAAAAGAACAAATTAAAGTTAATATAAAACAATATTTTTAGAAATCCAATATTTTTAAGAAACCAATTTAATTTAGAAACTCTTGCCCGCAAAAAAGTTCCCCGACACGAATATGCATATAAACAAAAAAGGAACAGATACAATTAACTTACAAAAATGAACTAGAAACTAAATTAAATAATACTAAAATAATATAATAAAGGCAAGTAAAAAGTAAATTTTAAATTAAATTTATTCATTTAACATTATTTCTATTTGGAGTGTGCACAAGGAGCAGCAAGTCAAACCAAGTGATGTAAAGTAGTGTGTTTCTTTATATGAATGTAGGCTTGGTTCAGCCGATAGCAACAAAAAGGCAAGTGCACACCGAGATGTTATAACATTTCTATATAGAAAATTTCACAGTTCTTCGAATAATCGTTTTTGAGTAAGGCGAAATACATACTACGTACGGACGTCAGGTGAAAAAAATTCCTTTGTAAACCCATTTTAAATGCATTTTACAATCGGTTTTGGAAGCATGAGACGTTTATTCTGATCTTACACACAGATGTCAAACAATATCATGCAGAAAAATCGCCCAGGTAGATTCGAAAGTGGTCAAAATGGAGATTTTTGTTGAAATATGATAGCTATAACAGTTGTTCTTTTACTTCGCACAAAGAAGTAAAAGACACACTTGAAGAAGACAAAGATTTTGTTTGAGAAAAATACTAATAATGCGTAGAAAAAAAATTAGAAAAATTTACAAAATAAGGAAATGTTTAAAATCTATTTTACAATAAACAAACAAATAAAAATACATTATTAATACTAATACCAATTTTGAATGCGATGCTATAAGTTTGAATTCTTTAATTGTTAATTTTTATTCTGCCTAAAAACAATTCGTTTTTGATACTATTTGATACTCTTTTTCTCCTAAAAGAAAGCGATTAGATTAAGTTAATATCTAGCTTTGGTGCGTTTAACAAAAAAATTTTAGTCTCTTCCCTCGCATACTCTATTATCAATTCTTCTTTGTACTGTCTTACGTTTACTGCATTCATTTATAACATTAAAAAAGAGATTGTTTAAGATTATGTTTTTTACAACCATTACGCAAATTGAGCGTAACGATAAGGAGTAAATTTTCAAAATTGGGTTTTATTATTCTTCATTTTTTCATATTTAAAGGTGAAACGGAAAAGAAAATATATTCATACATTTCAATTATGCTACTCTTGATAAGTTCAAGAAAAGGCAGTCAAGCGTTAAAGCAAATAGCTCTTTATAAATTTGAAATGCTTTTAACTCGGGAAAAAATTTTGAAGGTAAATTTTTAATTTAAAACACAATAATGGCTGTTTTTAAGCATATTTCACGTTGAAACGAATATTTAACTGAGAAATGTTTCATCGCATTTAATAGCTTATTCTTGCCTTTTGCTAGGCCTAATTAGGTAGTTTCCAGGCTAATGATATTCCTGCTAAACTTCATTTCCATCTGTCATTATAAATGGATTATCCATTCCTTTATGTTATTACACAGCAATATTCCTTTGCTAAATACATCATCTGTTATGCATTTTCACTGTTTTGAGCATTTGAAGCACGTAACTGCAAATAAAACCAGATGCCTAGTCTCTGCATTTTTAAATATTCACTTAACAATTTTGATTTTGGACAGGGTATGTCACTGCTGAAAACACAAGATTGTGTGAAAAGGAGTACTAATTACAATTACCCACATAATAAATTACTACTTTAAATACTTAAATAAATAAAAGAGTTTGAAAGTATTCATATTTTAACGTAGCACCAGAGGGTTTGTTAAGATTTATTATACTTTCGTTTCAAGTGGCACTATCTGCTCTTAGATTCATTCCAGCTCACAAAATATTTTTTGCCTTTGTAACTTAAAAGAATTATAAAGATAATGGAGAATGCATATGCTTTTGAGAATGCCACTCGATTTCCTATTTAGGTGATCATGCTTTTATTATTCGTGATATGAATTTGTAGATGAATTTTGTAAAAAAGCATAATTATTTAATCCCTTATTCCCTTGAAACTCTATAATAAATTGTTTTTCTCCTTTTAGTTCATTGACCATTTTATGAGTTTTAAAGAAAAGGTAATTTTATAGTTACCTTATTAATTATTTTAGTCCAAAGTGGTAATTTTCCCAGAAGGGCTATTAATTTAGTTTCGACATTTTGCGTCGTCCACTATAGAACGGCATTTCACTTTTCAGATTGTTGCCACCAAATATTTGAGCCCTGAATTATATTTAAAGAAATTAAATAATAAAGAATCTGCATGAATGTATGTATGTTTCTAGCATTGTGAAAATTCAATGGTACCTAGAGACATCAAATATTGCATAACGTAGTCCTCCACTCGAATATGGACATCTGGAAGCCAAAATTTGGAATTTGGAATAAATTATCTATTTCATATTTTGTAAACCTTTAACGAATTTTTGATTAACAGACTCAACGATTTCGAAACGAGATATGGCAGCACTGAAAGAAAAAAAAAACATGTTTTTCTCCAACGCGGTAGACTGTGTATTCTAAACATAGGCTGTTTTAAAATATTTTATGATGTTGCTGTTGAATTAAATTTTGTGAATTATTAGCCAAGAACATGATATTTAATAAATAAAGGTAACGTACGATATGTTACAAAAAAGCCCCTTTAGGGGTAATATAAAATTTGAAACCTTTCAGACTTTTTTTGCAGTTGTTGTTGAATTATTTAAATTGTTTTAAATTCGTTTTTAGCGTTTTTTAATTTTTATTGTTTAAATTGAACAGCGGTATTTCAATCAAAGTATTCAAATAAAAAATCATTTTTCAACAATGAATAATCACTCTATCATTTTCAAAGATTTGATCACATCAAACCTCTGCAAAAAATGGTTAAAGGTGTCATAAATTACTTTAAAATATCATATAAACACTATTGAGATAATTTTTTTCGAATCTGTCCGATGGCGCAAACAGTAGACTTCTAAGTGGTTCAGTTTATTATTTATTCATTAAACGAAGATAGGTGCGTAAAGTAGTTTAACTTTTCACTTTGAAAGAAAAGCTGAGGGACATTTTATCACCCACAATGAATGTCGATCAGCGAAAAGTTTCATAAGCGATTTATAGGGAATAGTTTAAAAAAGGATGCAGAATTTTGATTATAAGAGTTAGACAGCATGAGTGAATTAAAGCAAATCTTATAAAATGTGAATAGTTTAAAAATATAACAATTCGCCTAATAAATATGTTCTTATTATTCTTGTTTTAAATTAGGGTAAAGAGCATTCTTATCTTTGAAATTTTTTTAATTTAAAATAGATATTTTTATATTAGTATTTTAAAGTTAAAGAATACATTATTACTTGCCATAATAATAAAATTAAGAAAATCAACAATTAAAATGAAATACTGTGAAAAATGTGTAAACACATTATGAAATTAAAAATAATGTAGAGGAGTTCATTGAAAATAATTATAAACGGTAATCATTGTTGTTGCTTTTTTTTTCAGCAATTTATACTAAAGCAAGAAATGCAATATGACGTAAAGATGACATAAGTCAGAAACTGAAGAACCGATAAATGACTTTCTGTGTTTCACATCGTAGGATAATTTTAAAAAGCATTCGAAATCCGACAATTAATATTTTTTTTAATTTAGGCTCCTTTTAAAAGACGGAATAAAATCTGTTTTATAATGCATGAAAATTCAAAACTCTGTAATAGATACATTTTTAAATACTGAAATTTTTAAATCAAGGATGTCAAATAATTAAAACACAGCGATTTTCGAAAGTTCATCCAAAATAAACCAACAATTGTGTTAAAAATGTCGTCCAAATTTCATACGAAATTAGTTTTCTTGTTCTATCGCATAAATAAATTACTGGGATTTTTAGACTGTTCATTAAGTGGATATATACAAAAACGGTTTCGAATTTTGAAAATTCTTTTCAATACATCGTATTGCACTGTACAAACAGGATGTCTATAAAATTTTAACTCCATGACTTGTCTAAAATTCGTATAATCGATAAAATGTTGTAGGTATCGATAAAATGTTGAAGATAAAAAAATCGATGACAAGGAACAAGAATGAGCCACAGGAAACCTTATAATAATGAACGTTAATAAATGTTCATAATATATGAAAAAGGAATAAATATACAATGGATTTCGAGATTACAATAGGTTATATCGTTAGGTTAAATTGTTAGGCTGATGTTAGATTGATATTTCTTTAAAATTAGCCGAATTTTTACATTAGAATTAATTTTTTGTTATACATACATATAGATTTCAGTGCTTTGGAGGAGCATTACGTTATTTAAAACTTGGTTGTCCTACATACTGTCATTTTTTCGCAATGCGAGAAACATACATACATTCATGTATAATCTTTATTATTTAATTTCTTTAAATGTAATACAGGGCGATAATATTTGGTGGCAACAATTTGAAAAGTGATCCAGCAATTAATACAGAGGGTATTCACATATTTTTTAATGAGTTGGCAAAGATTTATCTATAAAAAAAGTTTAGAATTTCACTTTCTAATGCATGAAATCAAGGTCAATCTAATTTCGAAGTTTTCTTGTTTGTAAAACAATATGGAAGCATATACACTGCTCGACATTGAAAATGCAACACCAAGAAGGAATGGTCAGAAATTTATGCAAATTTTAGAGTAGACGCATGTCACTGAGTTATGCGAATGATGCGAACTGCGCAGCTCTCCAACGCATGGGAAGTAAGATATAAGGGAAAGAAGATACAGAATGGGAAATATTCGTGTTGATATTTCTGCCAGAGGAATTATCGAAGAAAGTTGGTTTTTGTCCCGCAGGATATGTGTAATAGGAGAGAATGCCAGGCCACCATCAACGAAGGCACTTCCAGCAGATAGACGATTTTACGAGGGGTATGGCGATCGGACTGAGAAGCGCGGGGTCGTCCTTACATCAAATCGCAGCTGATACCCACATGGATGCGTGCACGGGCATCGGCTATGGCGAATATGGTTGGAACAAGGGAATGTGGGAAGAAGGAGGGGTGCAGGTGCAGCCTGAGTGACATCAGCACGCGTGGATCGACGCATCCGCCAACAAGCTGTGGCGGTCCCGCAAGTCACTTGTATCGCGATTCTGCAGCATGTGGTTGTTCCCGTGTTCCCGTGTCCTGGATGTTCCCGTGTCGACGGGAACCATTTCCCGTCGATTGGTTGAACGTGGCCTGCATGTAAGGCGTCCGTTAAGAAGACTGCCATTGACCCCACAGCATAGACGCCAACGTTTAGAATGATGCCGGACTGGAGCGATGTGGATGACAGAATGGCGAAACGTCGTGTTCTCAGATGAGTCAAGCTTCTGATTATTCAGTGACAGTCGTCACATACGTGTGAGGCGTCGACGTGGAAACAGATCTAATCCGGCAGTAACTGTGGAACGCCCTACCGCGCGACAACGTGGCATAATGTTTTTGGAGCGCTATTGCCTACGATTTCAGGTCACCTCTAGTTCGTATTCGGGGCACTATGACGGTCCAACGATACTTGGCTAATGTACTGCGACACGGGGCAATCCCCAACCTTCAGAGGCAATTTTTAAGCAGGATAACGCCCGACCACACAGTGCTCGCATCTGCCAACATGCTCTGCAAGATATACAGATGCTTCCCTGGCCACCGTACTCTCATGACCTGTCACCAATCGGACATGGGATGTGATTGGACGCCGTTTGCGGACTCTGCTCCTGCCTCGTTCAGAAGACGAATTGTGGCGAATGGCTGAAAGGGAATGGAGAGCCATCTCACAGGACAGCATCCGCACTCTTATTGACGCTATGCGTAGACGTGTTTCTTCGTGCATCGGTGTCCGCGGTGGTCCTACATCCTACTGAGCCGACGCCGTTCTCGCTCTGTATTCTGACTATCATTTTGAAATAAAGGTCACTTATTGCTGATTGCTGTCTCTGTCTTTTTTCCCAAATTTCATCACTTTCTGACCACTCCTTTTTGGTGTTGTATTTTCAATGTCGAGCAGTGTATCAAAAAAACTTCATATTTAAATATGAAAACATTGATTGAAGATGCTTTATTTTGCAATTTTCAGCATTCTATTTAACGGAAGTTTATGATTAATATTAATATAATATGCATATTTACTATAAAATATTCATGTCACACTCGAACATAATCAAATATAAGGTATCTCATAAATTGAATTGCAGGTACTTGCAGTAGAAAATCATACACTCGCAATATAATTGCAACTACGGTTAAAACATAATAGAAATTACAAATGCCTTATTGCAATGTACAAAGTTTAATGTTAGCAATGGCGTTGCCAATGTGAAACACTCAAAATTTACCATTTGTGTTATCTTGGACGTAAATTATTGTTTAGTTCAGTTCTAACGAACAGAAAGTAGATTTTAAAAAAAAGTTGAAGAGAAATTTAAGCGCTGAACAAAAGTGAAATCGATTTTGGCTTATAACTATTCGAAATATATTTTACCAAAAATCTAAATAAATGATAATGAATCTACTAATAATAACAATGATAGGGCATTTATGGATATGTGTATGCATAATGAAAGAGACAAAAAATAGGTGCTATTAAGAATAAAACTGAAAATTTGACAGGATGAAGATAAAAGGCAAAATGCAACGGAAATTGCAAGTTACCAGACAGAATTAATAAACTATAGTATAAAATGTAATTATAATTCACTTAAAATATAAGCATTTAAATACAATATATAGTTTCTCATCATTTGCCCAAGAATATACCATAATGAATTTCAAGATATGAAATTTACCTACAACTTACATTAGAATAATTCATATTTCGTGAAGTAAATTCACAAAATTCAATTCGACAGCAGTTCCATAAAATTTTTAAAAGCAACATATCTGTAGAATTCCCAATAGACATTCTCGAGAGCTGGAGATTAAAATATTTTTTTCCGTACAGTGTTGCCATTTCTTGATCTGAAGCCGTCGAGTTTGTTAATCAGAAATTCGGTAAAGTTTAATAACAAAATATGAAACAGAAAATAAAACAAATTCAAAATTCGGGCTTCTAGGTACCCATGTTCGGATGGAGCATTACGTTATTCAAAATTTGATGGTACCATCATTTTCTCGCAATACGAGAAACATGCATGCATTCATGTAGAATCTTTATTATTTAATTTCTTTAAATATAATACAAGGGATAATATTTAGTGAGAACAATCTGAAAAGTGAATCAGCCGTTTATAGTGATTCAACATAAAATCCCGTTTCGAGACTAATAGCCCTTATAAGCTAACGTTCCTTTGGGCTAATAAATGCATGCGCCAGTACTATAGGTATCATTCCTGAAACTTTAAAATTAAACTTGGCTTTCCAAATCATTTTGCCTCGAATGTTGCCATCCTTACTAAAGGAACATAACATTGCGAGGTTTAAATATTTAAATAAAATTATCGACGATATTTTAAATGATATTATTAAAACTCTAGGAATGGCATTCTTAAACCGTTTTTTGCTCATGCTCCTCTTTTACCACTCCTAGAATATCATTCCTCCTTTCTTTCCAAAACTTGGAAAATGCATACATACACAGTCCAGTCACATTAATGTGACCACCCGTACTTTCCATGTCAGAGTTAAATAACCAATCACAGAAGGCAGGTGGCAGCACAGTGCAGTTGAGCGTATATAAAGGGTGTGTGAGGGCTTCGGAAAACATTTCAATCGTTGGCGTAATGCAGAAACGAAGCGATTTATCCGACTTCCAAAAGGGCATGATCATTGGCTTTCGGGCCAAGGGTGGAAGCATTTCCGAAACGGCTGAGTTTGTGAACTGTTCGCGTGCCGCCGTGGTAAAAGTGTACCGTGCATGGCAAAATGGGACTGTCCAAAATCAGCGACGTGGCAAATGTGGTGCACCACGGGCCATAGATGACAGAGGCGAACGACGGTTGCGGAGATGCGTTCGGGCAGATAGACGGGCTACCGTTGAGCAACTGACCACCAAAATGAACCAAGGGGCTACCAAAAGTGTCTCCCAAAGTACTATTCAGCGAACATTGCTGCGTCTGGGCCTCCGAAGCAGACGCCTGGTTCGTGCACCTATGCTGACTGCTGTTCATCGACGGCGAAGGCTAGAATTTGCACGCCAGTACAGCAGCTGGACGTCCACTGAGTGGCGACAGGTTGCGTTTTCGGATGAATCGCGTTTTATGCTCCATCGGACAGATGGACGTTGGCGTATAAGGCGTGAAACCTCTGAAAGGAACCACCCTGCAACCATTGCCGGAACGGTCCAAGCTGGAGGCGGGAGCATTATGGTCTGGGGAATGTTTTCCTGGCATTCTCTAGGTTCACTGATCATTGTGGAAGGCACAATGGATCAATACAAGTACGCATCTGTCCTTGCGGACCATGTTCACCCCTACATGCGCATTGTTTTTCCTCAGGATGATGGCATCTTCCAGCAGGACAATGCGAGGTGCCATACAGCTGCCAGTGTACGTGCGTGGTTCGAAGAGCACCAGGATGAGTTTACCGTCCTCCCCTGGCCAGCAAACTCACCTGACTTAAACCCAATCGAGCATCTGTGGGACCATCTCGATCGAGTTGTTCGCGCCATGGATCCTCAACCGCGTAATCTAGCGCAGCTGGCCACGGCATTAGAGTCGGCAGGGCTCAACATCCCAGAGAACACCTTCAGGGACCTATGTGACTCTCTTCCTGCACGTCTCGCAGCAGTCCGCTCTGCGAAAGGTGGTTATTCTGGCTTTTGACAGATGGTCACATTAATGTGACTGAACTGTGTATATATATATATCTATATATAGAGAGATATAGATATATGAATATATACATTGTCGTTTGACGAAACGCGTAATGGAGCTTAGCTATGCTCGAATTTTTCACGCTTTTCCCTTGATAAGTCCGTGATTAACGTCGAGTTAGGCTAAATTGGCCTTAACTGCCATTCATTGTTATTTATTCTGGTATTTTTAATATTTGTTTTTAATTTTATACGTTTTTTGAAGTTTTTAAATGTTGAGTTTTTCAATACCTACATTTTGGTTTTTAATTTTTTACAACTGCTTTTACTTTTCTGTAGTGTTTTTTGTTCAAGGTTTTTAAGTCTAGAACTTAGATATCAAATTTACGTTTAGGCGATTGCTTTTAGAATACCACTCCTTTAGCTTATCTTTAATTTTAATTTTGCAGCTCAATGAGCAAAATTCTTGACCAAATAGGTCTTTACGTTCTTGTACTTCTTTCTAAAAATTATATA